>JASCZW010009026.1:0-45594 GCA_034211315.2 Aedes japonicus
TGTATAAATTTGGGATATTTCCCGCGTAACAATTCATGTGTGTTAATAAGATGAATTCGCCTCGGCTTTTTTGTGCTCCGATACTTCAATAATTCGATAATTGACAAAGTAACAGAAGGTTGAACAAGGAGTTTTTTATAGGCAAAATTTTTCTCACCATTTTTTCTGCTACTGAGTGTATATCAGCGATATAAAGTAGCTGTAAAATTTGACTATGTATACATAGGAATTTCTGAGTGGCAGTTTTCTAATAAATTGAGTCGATTTTTTATGTGAAGATCAGAAGAGATCCGTCATAACCTGCTACAGCAAATCAGAGTCTTTGTATAAAAGAGTCATGCTAAGAGTGAGGCAAAGTCGACCTGGTTACCTATCATGCAAAGGAAATAAATATATGGACACTAAGAATGCTTAAGGTCCTCCCTTAGCTCAGTCGGTAAAGGTGCGGCTACAAAGTAACACCATGCTGAAGGTGGTTGGGTTCGATTCCCGGTCTGGTCTAACAAAAATCGGTAAGAAAAATTTCTCGACTCCCTGGGCATAGGGTCATACTTGTGTACTTGCCACACAATCATACTAATGCATACAAGGTACCTGGCATCGAAAACTCTTAACTAATAACTGTGAAAGTGCATTTAGAATACTAGGTTGAGAGCAAGCAATAGAGCTTGAAACGTGAACAAATAAAGAAGAGTGCTTAGTGGAAGCAGTTGCAATCAAATAAAAAAAAACAAAGGTATAGATGCTTTGGGATGTTTTGAATACTGGCATGAGTTTTGATTTATTACACCGCCATATATTTCATATTCCAATTTAGTTTGACCTACTATACGTGCTTTCTTTGAGCGCCGTTTAAAGTTAATGCAGAAAAGCTTGGTTGCCAAGCGAAGTGGTGAGCAATCATTCGAAAATTTTATTACAAGCTCTCCTGCTATTCTTTTGTTTTAACTCTTATGTGATGTGTGATAAGAACCCACCATCAGTGCAAGGATTACCTATGACTGCAGGACTATTCTCAGCAGGTTGTTCTGAGAGAATAGCCTACGTGATGGCTTCTTGTAGCAGGGTCAGCCGATCTCAGTGAGGACCTTCGGAAGACTACGGCCAGAAGGCCGCGTGTCTTCGCATGACAAGGGACTGGCGACTCCACGAACCCTTATCCAGTCAACAAATCCTTCGACTGCCTTAGGCTACCCCCCTAGGGAATCCCCGTTATATAGTTGTTAAAGGAACAGTGGAAATTTTTAGCATATATGATTTATAAAAAAAAATTAAGACAAAAAGAAAATTTCACGGCTATACTGAACTTGAGATTAAATTAACACATTTATTTTTGTTTTTATTTGCACTAGTAAATGTATGAAGATATTGCAAATTTCTACTGTTCCTAATAAAATAGTTGTGGGCAATAAAGTGAGGAAGGATTTCACCAAAAAAAAAAATTACGATTCAAATAACTTACCAATCTACAATTCAAAAATCTTACCAAACTTACCAAATAACTTACCAAAACCATCACCCACACGCATACCTTCGCTCACCTTTGCTCTGTTCTCTAACCCCTCTCTATTTACACGGACCTATTCACTTACACATCTTTTGTTTTAACTCTTATATAAACAAACTTTAAAGGAAACTGGCTCAATTGATAGACTACAATCGACAAATTGCGGTTGGTGGAGAATGGTATTCGATGTAGTATATAAACGTCTAAACCGTATCGTGAATCAACAAAATATGACTCATTAAGTTTCTTTCTTCCAAATATACCTGTTGTCTTCCATAATTTCTTCAATTTTAAAAATTCGAAGTGCATCCTGATTCACTACAGAATAAATTAATAAAATAATAATCTTATTGTTTAGGTGTCTTGAAACGAAAATGTGTTGCGATTTCAGAAGTTGAAAATGTTACTACACCATCCTCTTCGACGTCTATGGATGTCGGTGAAGCGGTGGGAGTTACTCAACATCCATCCGAACAAAATGACGTAGGTATATGGATGGGGAAAGCATCTTCGATGTCGGCGACTGAAAAAATGGAGATTCTGAAGCGTCCTTGGGTGCCTCCAATAACTTATAACTTTTCGGGAGATGTAAATGATTCTAAGCGAAAGTTTCTGATTGGGTGGCTCCAAACATATGCACCATGGTTAGTCTACTCAAAGGAGGTTAAAGGGGCATTGTGTCTCTATTGCGTAATATTCCCACCAAATGTTGTTCAAGGTGTTTTGGGAGCACTTATTGTACGCCCGTTCAACAAATACAAAAATATGCATGAAGTCTGTAAAAATCACATTCAGTCGCAATGGCACCGAGCAGCAACTATGGCGGCCAAGAATTTTATTGAGAATACTCCAGTAAACCTTCAAATGGTCACAGCACACGAAAAAATCCTGGAGGAGAACAGAAAAATTGTTAGATCCATAATTTCAACAGTTCTATTTTGTGGGACCCACGACTTGCCATTCCGTGGTAAAGAACTCCATAGTGGAGTTTTTGTAGATTTGATTCGTTTTAAAGCGGAATCCGGAGATATAGATTTACAGAACCATGTTTTTCATGGCAAGAAAAACGCCACGTACCTTTCACCACAAGTGCAAAACCAACTTATTTATATCTGTGGTGATGTCGTTCGTGCTGAGCTCATAAAAGATGTACAACACGCTGCAGCATACAGCATTCTAGCTGACGAATCTTGTGATATTTCCGGCAAGGAGCAGTTATCGATTGGAGTACGTTTTTTTGATAACGAGAGGAATGAAAGCCGTGAAGAATTTTTGGGATTCGTTGAACTGGATGCGATGGATGCGAATACGATTGCTACCAGTATTGCCAATTTTTTTCAAAACACCGGTCTGGATCTAGAAAAATGCGTGGGACAGGGATATGACGGGTGTTCCACGATGTCTGGAAAAGACAATGGTGTGCAAAAACGATTACGAGAAATTTACCCGAAAGCTATCTTCGTGCACTGTGCCAGTCATAGACTAAATCTTGTGGTGAATGACTTGAACCAAGTTTCTCAAATTCGGAATTCCGTGAGCACTGTCAGGGATACCATTAATTTCTTCAAGGAATCTACAATTCGCCGCAAATACATTCCTAATATACCGAGCCTCTGTGAAACACGCTGGTCTCAGAAATATAAAAGTATTTCCGTTTTCAATACAAACGTAGATGCAATTATTGAGACTTTAGATCAAATTTCTAAGGAACGCAACTACGCTTCTCGCAACAAATCTTACCAGCTACATAGTGCAGTAACAAAGCCAGAATTCGTATTTTGTTTAAAACTGATTGCAAAATACTCTGCTTTAATTGAACCCGTGGTGAATACTATGCAGTCCAAATCTGTCGATTTACTGAAATGTAAAAAACACATTCAGAACATTATTTGCACTGTAAGAAGCCATCGGGAAAACCCCGAGATCGTAACAGACAGTCTTCTAGTGGAAGCATGCTTAACAGCAGAGAGAGCTGGGTTTGAGATGATGCCACCGAGAACCTTGAAGCGCCAAAAACACAGAGCAAATCCGCCTGCTTCATCAGATAACGAGTATTGGAACCGGGCTCTGACTATTCCATATTTAGACTCACTAATAATGTCTTTGGAAACTCGGTTCGGCGATGATAATTCACCAGCTTATGCATTGTCTCTACTGCATCCAATGAATCTAACGCAAATGACGTTTGAAGAGTTTCAGCGCGAAACCAAGGTTTTCGTTGATTTCTACGATATTGAAAATTTTTCTGGAGAAGCGGAGATGTGGTACCAGTGTTGCAACAAAATGAAGTCGGAAGGCAAAAACCTCGAAGAATTTGATCTCATAGATCTTCTTGCTGAGGCTCAACCATTTTTCCCAGCCACTGCGAATGCAATCAAAATTGCACTCGCACAACCATGCACAACATGCACGATCGAACGATCTTTCAGCACATTGCGTCGGGTGAAAACCTGGCTCAGGTCAACAATGGCTGAAGAGCGGTTGAGTGCTCTCTGCATGTTGAGTGTTCATCGTCAGATTATAAATAAAGACCCTACAAAATTTGTTGAACTAGCGCTGGACAGATTCTGCGAGGATAGAAGACGCATGATGCTCAAATAAGTTTTATTTTTATTTGTTTATGCTTTTTACTGAAATACATATAAAAGATTCCCAAAAACACCCGAATGTTTTAATTTAAGATGGTATTAAGCTCTTTTAAAATCCGAATCAATATTTCAAACATATCTTTTCAAAGAGACATATCTAAAATTTAAAAGAATATGAGAAAATTGAGTTAGCAACACAAATGTGCCTTCATTGATTCCCATTTACCTGTTTTGCATTCTTGTTCAATCTGTTCCATCAATAAATTTGGCACAGGGTTAAAGTTTGACAAAATTATGCAAAATGGTATTTTTCTCGAATGCTAGTTGAACAACAATTTTGAAGTACCTAGATTGCTACATACACCGTGTTAGATACGACGTTTCGACACATCGTGTTTCACTTGGATCATATAAGACAAATCAGTTCAAATTTACGTCGTTTTGAAAAGTTATGCTTGTTATTCCTGTTCAAATAATATCAGATAAAATCATTATACCAAAGGTAAGTTCAGGGGACACACGCCATAAGCTATAAACCACCAAAACTCAAAATGTATGTTTGTTAAAAGCTAATAACTTATTAAATGAAAAAATATTAATAAGTATATTCTCTTAAAGCGACATGAGCACGGTGAATAAAGAGCGATGTTTTCGCGGTGTTGCTTTGCCAATATATGAGTGAGAGGATTGCGGTGGAAAAGTACATTTTCAGTACAAACTGTTAACAAACTCGGTAGTTATCCTGTACGAAAAACCAACATGACTGTAAAGCAATAATTTTAACAAATTCCAGTACTCGTTAGATTTAGGCATGTTGTTTTTTTAAATACGGTTCGATTATAAAACATGGAGAAAATCAAACGTTTTTAAAATCTTTATTTTTTTCATTCCAGAACAAGCCTAAAATTGTTAAATTTTGTTGCGAGAATCTGACGGGCATTTGAAAAAAAATTGGGTGAGAGCAGGGAATATAATTCACCCGTTCGTCAGGGGTATTGTCACAAAGGGTGGGCTCAATTTCCACTCCAGCCGGTTGAACCCGATACTGTCCCTACTGTACTGGTCCAACGAGTTGTTCAGTCCATTGAATAACGTTAAGTGTTCAGTCTGTACAACCACTGGTTGAAGACGGTGTAATTCTCTCTCTCTCTCTCTCTCTCTCTCTCTCTCGTTCTCTAAAAAAAAAAGCTTGCCCCCCCCTGTTTGAAATCCTGGCTACGCCTATATTAAGACATAAAATGTAACAAGGACTAAAATATGTTCCTTTGGCTACAAATAACGAATATGTTCCCTAGTTTGAATTAATTCAGACTAGGGTTCGGTGGTAGATCTGAAACCCCGTAACGCACCACGAAAAGGTGATCTACCAGCGTTACGGGTCATTGGATCCTTTATTGCACTTTATATTACCGAACTATGTATGTGTTGAAAATACTGGAACATGTTTTTACATAGCCGTAGGAACGCAAAAAAAACAGTCAACGAAGAGAGTCTCCCAATGGTACTTAGGACGTAATGCATTGTTCAGTTTGAAATAGCTGGAAAGTTGTAAACATAATCAAAGAAGATAAATGCTACGTGCGTCGCATTCAAACTAATCTAGAGTGCTGTGACCGACCAGCGCTTTGCATTTGACAAGTTCAACTGAGGTAGAGCCGGGACAGCGTACTCCAGGGCATCTAGTGTGAAGTAAAACTAATTAACTTATTACAAATAAATATTGAAAGCAACTAAATGATTTTAACTAAAGTTGAAAAAAAAATCACTCTCGCATGCATAATTATTGTATAATAAATGACTGAATGGAATGATTAATACGCATTTTTGGTGTCTATTTCTCGACTTATATTCTTGGCCAGATCGCTAAATTTGTTTGACAATAGGTAAGAGTAATTTTATCAAAACTTTTTGAAATCGCCGGTGCAAAAATAGTGACTTTAGTGACCAATTTCCGAAAAATAATGACTTTTGTGACTTTTGGATGCAAATAGTGACTTTTTAGTGACTAAAATCTGCAATTTTGTTTGATTTTGCTTCGCTCAGGATTCTCTTCTGTTTTAAGCTGAAGTTACGCAGAGGATAAACAGTGATAATCGTGGGATGTTGTTCAATCAAAGTGTTGCAAAATAGTTCGTCAGGTATCTAGTGATCCTAAATTCAAGGTGTTCAATGAAAACAATGTTCATAAAAAAAACCCGCATTAATCCACCCATGAGACTGAATCCTTCTCACACTTTACCAGAATTATGAACTCAAATGTGACCAATTCCAGTACATATTTTAATCAGAAATTCCTGGAAGATCGAGGAATACTAGATATGTCAAACATTAAGTTTATAAAATGAACTATTTGCCAATCCTGGACGTATTGATCATCGATGTGATTAAAATATTGTCATTAATAGTGCTTAGCGACCTGTTTATGTTAGTTATATAAAAGGAGAAATTACATAAATATTAGAAATTTCATAAGCGTAAATTTTGATCATCGATATGGATTCAAGATGCTTAATTTGTACATGTTCGTTGCAAATTGTGTGAATATATTTTCGAATATACTCGTTGCAGTTCAGAACCAGACCACTCGAGCCAATCGATGCTGCTCTAATTCTATAGAGATATAACGCAACATAAGCATGCATGGGACAATAGAATACAAGCGGCATCGATTGGGGTGAGTGGTCTTGTTCGGGTTTGAACTGCAACGATTATATTTCATCTCACAATTATGTGATCTCAGGTATTGTTTTGGTCATATCTCCATGAAGGATTATCCAATCATAATTAAATTTTGACCAGTTATTGAAAGATTTTATAACTTTGACTTGGCGCTTACAAAACTAAAATCACATGTGTGTATGTATGTATGTAAGATAACCACCCTCCCTTCTAAGGCCTGGTCATTGTCCAATTGCAGCTTGAGTGATACCCTGATGCTTCCTCCCTTCCCAATATATATTCAATTTCATATAGTTATATTTAAAATACTGCGAATTAATACTATAATTTAAAGATTATAAAAAATAAGCTATCTTAAGGCTAAAGTTAGGAGGATAGAAGCGATTACTCTCGGCCGTCTTGAGCTTAATAACAATTTAACGGATGGGAAGATGGGGGAATTTGACGAATGGTTTACATAGCACATTTATTTTAAGTTCTGAATTGTCTAAAAACTTATAACCGTACAACTCCTTTGAATTTTTTTGGACTTGAACATTTGTGAAAAAGAAATAAAAAATAAAAAAATAGATACAAAAAAAAACTAAAACTAAACATACAGGTTAATCAACTTTAATCTACGGCTAATGTTAGTCAAAAACACATAAATGATGTAGAAGGAGATGTTCACTCATCACCATGAGGCACCAAGAGTGCACATTAATGTTTTTGCTAGAATGATAAATATGAAGAGAAAGTGTTGGAAGTTCCGTCAGTGTACGGTAGGTAGGATATCGAACAGATGTTTTGAAAAAATCAGCAAAAGGGCATGTGTCCAGTGGTGCTCGAACCATGGACGTCATCCTTTACCTAACATCCCACTGCGGGGTAGGCCGAGGCACGGACAAGTCCGCCACCTCAACAGGCAAAAGATGACGTATGGAAAGCGCTCATGTACCACTGATGGCTTGTGATAGTTATTCTAGCGATATATTGTGTGCACTCTGTTTTGATGCGTTTGATTTGGGTTAGGAAAGGAACTCTCTCCTTTTTTGGGTTTGTTTTGATTCGCAACGTCTGAGATCACTCAAGGTATTCCACGCACGGAGAATGCATAACATATCAATTAAAAGTATGTAAAAAACACAAATGAGTTTCACAAACGCAGCCACGTACAGCCAAAATATCTCTAACCGGTACATTGGGTTGTCTACCTCGAGCCCGAAGGGAATCATAAAGCTCAGATCTGGCTCCACGATGCTCAGCACATGACCAAACAGTTTGATCTGCGTCCTGGTAACCTTGTCCACATTCGCATGAGCAGTTGTTTGGAGTTTTACTGATCAATGAAATGTTGCTCTAAGCTTGCGTTTTAATATGAGACATTTTGAAACGACTGGTAAATTTTATCAAAAACTAATATGTTTTAAGTTTCATAAAATTGCATTTCTATCAAATTACACTGGTTGATAAAATCCAAAAAAAGTCTTGACACCCAGTGCTCCATGCCAGTTTCATTTAGCTTGGGTCCCAAAACTACCGAATATCGTGTTTTGACATCATGCGATTTGCATTTTTCGTCACAATTCGATATATTTTGAGAACCACCCAAATAACTGCCTCAGTTTAAATGTAAATGCTCCAGAATATATTTTTTTTTTTTCGGACTTTTGCAAACTACTTTGCAGTAGAAAGTGTGTCGATTCGACTACATCAGAAAAGTTATGACCGTTATATTTTATATTCAGAAAATATTATATTATATTTGCGTTATATTTTAGCAAAACAATCAAACAAAACAGTATTCCCCCCCCCTCACATGCACGGCTCTCCTTGATGGTTGTCTCAAATGATATATGGGCAATGATCTTTGTTGTTTTATCAGAATCTATCTCGTGATCCTTACTATATAGGAAGTTACTTTCTTCAGCAAAGTTGTTCAGTAGATCAATGCCTTTAGAATGGTTAACTTAAAAATTCAGTGTTATCTCACTACGTAGCGCTATTGTGCATGTAAACTTACTCTATACCCTGAATCTTGAGATCCTTGACATATAGCAAGTTGGCGTCCTCGACAAAGATGTTTGGTTGATTGAGGACTTTAGGATGAATTTAACAATAGTTCACAACTCATCCGCTACGTGGCACTAGCGTACTTGTGAACTTTGTTTATTACCTGTACTTTGGGATCAAGATCGTGTATAAATTTACTGTTTTCAGGAAAGTTAGTTGTAACATTATGAGCTCTTAGACGCTCAACTCAACAGTTCAGAATTATTTCACTCCGTGGCTGTATAATCTGGATCTCGAGATTATTGACATCAGTATAGGAAGATGGCTTCGTCAAAAAAGATATTCGAGAAGGTAAGAGCTTTATTAATGGTGTACACAGTAGATCAGAATTCATTCGCTACGTGGCGCTAGTGATCATGTGAATTGTTTGTATTATCTGTATTTTGATATCTAGATGGTCTGGTTTGTGCATCAGTTTTGAACGGTTGTATAGATACGCTGCTGCACACTGCACTTTTCTTACCGGGCTTAGCGCGTTGTCTATTGTTTCGGTTTACTATTGTTCGGTGGCATGTGATCGAGTGATCACAGAAAAAAGAACAATAAGACTACAGCTACGTTAGATGCCTTGTTAATTAATTATAATTGAAGTCGATCATTCGCTCACCACCAATTCCTTTGTTATCGGTAATAGCGCATTATTTTTTATTCCGGTTAAATGTTGTTCGCGGCGTGAGTAATCGAGTGAGCACAAAAAAAAAACAATAAAGCTCTCAGCAGAAGATACGAAAAAAACTAAAAGTGGAACAAAAGTAGCAGGATCAGCAAGGAAACATCAAACATTACTGGTGAGCTCGAAACAATTATAAATAAATACGAAATACAAACTACTAAATACGTGCCATGATCGTAACAGAACATGTTGCGATAATGGAAGTGTAAATATAGTACACATATCCAATTGATATAAGTATTGTGTTTATGCGGAGCTTGTTGTAAGTGAAAGTGACCTCAGAATGGACGTGAGTGTCCAGGCATTCTGAAATGGGTCACTGGATCTCAACAGAGCTATCACATTTCAACACCCGGGCTAAATATGTTTGCAGGTTGTGATTAGAATAAAAGCATGACAGCTGCAGACATTTTTCTTCCATAAAAGCACTGACGGACAGTGGGAGTTGGATTGTACACACACACACACACACACACACACACACACACACACACACACACACACACACACACACACACACACACACACACACTCACACACACACACACACACACACACACATACACACCCACACATACACACACATATGTATTTTGATATCTAGATCCTGTATGAGTTCTAGTAATGTTGGTCTTCGAGACGGTCGACTTCATAGTTCAGAATTATTTCACTGTGTGGCACTAGTCTACCTGTTAACAATGTAATAAATGTTTATCACTAGTGCAACTAAGGCGCCTATTACCCCAATATAGGTATTTGTGGAACGTTCTTGCAACAACTTCGGGTTAGCCCTTCAGAGGTGTTCTTCACTAAACTTCGGGTAAGTCCTTCAGAAAACTTTATGGATGTACTGCAGAGAATTTCAGGGAAGTTTTTTCTGTGAATTTCAGGAAAGTTCTTTAAAGAACTTCAGGAAAATTCTTCAGAGAACTTCATGGAAGTTCTTCTGAGAACTTTATGGAAGTTCTGCAGAGAATTTCAAGCAAGTTCTGCAGAAAACTTCATGGAAGTTCTACAGAGAACTTCAGGCAAGTTCTGCAGAGAACTTCATGGAAGTTCTACAGAGAACTTCATGGAAGTTCCTTGACTTCAGTGTAGTTCTGCAGAGAACTTCAGGGAAGTTCTGCGGAGAACTTCAGAGAAATTCTTCAGAGAACTTTGGGTTAGTTTTGCAGAGAACTTCAGGGAAGTTTTGCAGAGAACTTCAGGAAACTTCTTCAAAGAACGTCAGAGACATTCTGCAGAAAACTTCGGGGAAGTCTTCCAGAGAATTTTAGGAAAGTCTTCCAGAGAATTGGTGGGAAGGCTTTCAGAGAACTTCAGGGAAGTTCTGCAGCGAACTTCAGGATTTTTTTTTATAGAGAACTTCAGGAAATTTCTTCACAAAACTTCAGAGAAATTCTTCACAAACCTTCCGGTATGTGCTTCAGATAAATTTATTGAAATATTTCAGAGAACTTCAGATAAGTCTTTCAGAGAAATTCAGGAAAGTTCTGCAGAGAACTTCAGGCAAGTTCTGCAGAGAGCGTCATGGAAGTTTTGCAGAGAAATTCATGAAAGTCTTTCAAATTCAGGGTTGTTTTAGTGAGAATTTCAGGGAAGTTCTGCCGAGAACTTCAAAGAAATTCTTAGGAAAATTTCAGGTTAGTTTTGCAAGAGAAGTTCATGGAAGTTTTGCAGAGAACTTCAGGAAACTTTTTCAGAGAACTCCAGAGAAATTCTGCAGAGAACTTTAGGGAAGTGTTTCAGAGAACTTCAGAGAAGTCTTCCAGAGAATTATAGGGAAGTTCTTCTGAGAACTGCTGGAAAGATTTTCAGAGAACTTAAGGGAAGTTCTGCAGTGAATTTCAAGATTTTTTTTATAGAGAATTTCAGGAAATTTTTTCAGAAAACTTCAGAGAAATTCTTCACAAACCTTCGGGTATGTGCTTCAGAGAAATTTATTGAAGTATTTCAGAGAACTTCAGGTAAGTCTTTCAGAGAACTTCAGGTTAGTCTTTCAGAGAACTTCAGGAATGTTCTGCAGAGAGCTTCATGGAAGTTCTACAGAGAAATTAATGAAAGTTCCTCAAATTCAGGGTAGTTTTACAGAGAATTTCATGGAAGTTCTGCAAAAACCTTCAAAGAAATTCTTCGGAGAACTTCCGGTTAGTTTTGCAGAGAACTTCAGGAAATTTCTTCAGAAAACTCCAGAGAAACTCTGCAGAGAACTTTAGGGAAGTGTTCCACAAAACTTCAGAGAAGTCTTCCAGAGAACTCTAGGGAAGTTCTTCCGAGAACTGCTATGAAGCCTTCCAGAGAATTTCAGAGAAGTTCTTTAGAGAACTTCATGGACGTTCTTTAGAGAACATCAGATAAGTTTTTAAGAGAACTTCTGCTACGAAGTTCAGGATTTTTTTATAGAGAACTTCAGGGAATTTCTTCCGAGAACTTCAGAGAAATTCTTCACAAACCTTCGGGTATGTGCTTTAGAGAAATTTATTGAAGTATTTCATAGAACTTCAGGTAAGTCTTTCAAAAAAGTTCAGGTTAGTTCTGCAGAGAACTTCAGGAATGTTTTTCAATAAACGTTAGGTAAGTCTTTCAGGAAACTTCTTGTAAGTTCTGCCGAGAACTTCAGGATTCTTTTTCATAGAACTTCAGGTAAGTTCTTCTGAGAACTCTAGGGAAGTTCTGCACAAAACTTCTGACAAGTCCTTCAGAAAAAAAGTCATGGAGTTTCTTTAGAGAACTACAGTGAAGTTCTTCAAAAAATTTCAGGAAAGTTCTGCAGAGAAGTTCCGGGATGTCTTCAGGGAAATTCTGCAGAGAACTTCAGAGAAATTGTTCAGGAAGTTCATGGAAGTTCTTCAGAAAACTTTATGGAAATTCGTCAGTGACTTCAATTATTTTACTTTTGAGAAGTGTTTTGAAATCAAAAGAACAAAAGATCTTTGGATAAATGGCTTCAAACTCTAAAATTGCTTGATAAAACAGGAAAATATGTGCACCAATGAACTGGTGACATAATTCCGACAGATATCGAAAAACCTCTGAAATTATCAGAGATAAAAATAGATTCAAAATTATTCTCAATTTCTATCTTTACAGGGTGCGGCCGAAAATAATGCGAAAATTTGTTCTATTTCTTTCAAATTCCATTTTCAACTAATTCAAGCAATAACATTTCAATAACATTTTCGAGTGCATTTATCCTTATAAAGTCCTTTAAACATTTTTTTTTCAATTTGGCGTTTTTAATAATAACATCCTCGAGCCGACGCCGGAAGCCAAAGTATGCCTTCCGGACGTAGTCCGCCGACATTGAATTTCATGTGTGTGTTATGGTTGACTACAGGGTTTTCACACTAGGGTGTGATGTTTTGCAGGCTCGTGCTTCAACATATGCCCAAATCGAATAATCCAACGGATTAAGATCTGGACTGCTAGGGGGCCACAAATCCTTCGGCCAAAACCTCATGTTATCGTTCAACCATTGTTGGGTTCGATTGGACGTGTGACACGGCGCTCCATCCTGCTGTAGGACAACGTTTTGGTCCTCGGAGAAGTTGGCCTTCACCCAGGGAAGCACTTGGTCCTTTAAAATACCGATATACACTTCGGTATTGATTTTAACTCCAGCATCAATGAAAACAGGCGGTATTTTCAAACCGTTGGACGTCACCAAGTCAAACATTATGACACCAGCCAGATGATTGGTTTGAAATTTGAATTTCACTTTTTCCGGAACGTTCTCCATTTTCTGCGGTGATATGAACTCGCAGGCTGTTGGCCACAGCATCGATGCTGGACAGCTTTTCGTCGGAGAACAGGATTATTATTTTTTCCTTATTCAACAAGGAAAACAATCTCTTGGAACGAGTCACTCGTAGTTCCTTGACCCGGTCCGTAATCAAGTGGCGTTTCACTCTGGCTCTGGAAGATGCATGCAGGTCTTCTTTGATGATTCTCCGCATGGATTTCTCCGAAATATTGGCTTCCTTTGCAATTTTTCCTTATGGAACGCACCGGGTTGCGAGCAATTTTTGCACGGATCTATATGATCACGTGCGTGTAGAGCGCGGACGTCCATTTCCCGGCTTCCGGTGCTTAGGACCATCCTGTAGGGACTTTTTTATGCGGTAAACTGTTGCCAAATGGTACCCTACCACCCTGGCGTTCTCTTTCGGCTTCTTCTGGGAGGGCAACAAACTGGTGATCACTCCTTTTGAGAACATTTTGACGAATTCGCAATAAAACAAATAGAATGTTTGGATGCAGCACTTGAAAGTAAACATAAACAAATACACTTTCGACAGAAATTAGTCACTAGCTACACAAATTAACCCAATACTCAAGTTTGAATATTTTCGCATTATTTTCTGTCGCACCCTGTACAACCAAACGACTTTGTAAAGGTGATTGCTGCTAACTTGGGATCTGATAGACGACTATTTATATCACATTTCCATTATTTAACATGTATAACATATAAGTTTTAATCTCAAAAGTTCCTGGAAGAATGAATAGGGGGAGGACACAAAAAATCAGGCCTTCAGCAAGGAAACTGCAGTGTAAAGTATCTTCTCCAGAAATTTGAATTGAGTCAAACACCGATTCGGCCAAACGTCCATTCGGTCCAACGTCTTTATGCTAAACGGGGTATCATCCCCAGTATTTTATCCCATGTTTTTAATTTTCAATTTGATTGTGCTGAATTCCTTATTTACCTTCACCCAATCTTTCGTTTGTTATTACAGAAACTCAATCTAGCAATGATTGTTCCGATGCCATATTTCCTGCACACCCGTTCTTTGTTCTCCCGTATAAACTCCTTTGAAATCTATTGGCACAATTCAACGCAAACTTCATCAAATCAATTCTTTTGATGCTGCAATCTTGAATCGGTATTGTTCCACTCGGTACATATTTTCGAGTATTGTATTCGCAACGGCTGATTTCATGGTACGAAGCACCGGTTGGCGCCCACCATAACTCTCGGAAAATCGCACTCCCTAATCACGGATCTCGCAACATTGGACCCACCCGGCACCCTCACACTGATGAAGGCCCGGGAAACAATGGACACGATGAAGGAACAAAATGCTGTAATTTATCTTGGCTATAAAGAATAGATCCTGACTAGGTCCTTACGGCGTGCCATAGTTGCTGCAGCGACCTGGCAGCTAGTGGCTGTATCTGTACGTATATTTCCTCAACCAACTACCAGGTTCGGACTTCTATGGTTCTGGCATCATCAACCGGGGACAATGAGCACAGAATGTATACCAGCATCGCATCGCTTCGAGTCGGTCGGAGATGGCGATTGGGACGGGGAATGAGCCCGCGCGCAATAGCTCTGCAGTGTGAAAAACTTGCGGAATATGTATTGCTTTCGTTATTACATTGCATTAAATATTCATAAACATGCAATTTTGTAATTCTACTCTTCTCCTGCTGATATTACGTGGCCGTCGGAAAGCTCTTGGAGATGGTTGGGAAGAAAACGGAGAATGAGGTTAAATTGAACGCAATAATTTCCATGACTTTGGCATATTCAACAGCCGCATGATGGCGATGATGACGTTGACGATGGTAGCCGGAAGGTGGTTTGATGTGGCATTAGTAGCTGGCGAGTGGTGCATTCGTAATGAGAAACTATTCGAAACGAGTTTAGGACGGTTTTGTTTAAAATTTGAATATTTTAAAACCCGCTCCTTCGGTTGGCCACGGATTGACGCTGTGGAAGATTTGCTTCTATACAAATTTGCCAGCCACGTAAATGGTGTGTGAAGCGAATTGGAAACGCGGTGTTTGCATTTCTTATGCTGGTGCAGCGAATGTTAAAATTACTTGGTAATCTCTATGAAATTATCATTACCCGGTGCGGTTGTTTCGATTTCGCTTCAATTGTTCGAATTTTCTGCGGATCAGCAGGGTTTGTTCCTGTGTTCTCGCGCTAGCTATAATGATTCTCCTTGGCGAATGGGATTCGGGTGCTTTTGTGTATGAACTTATGCAATCAAGAATATTGTCGTTGTAGAATCCATTTTATGAATGTGCCGGGAAATTGTGTGAATGTATGTTAAATGTGGAATTTGAATGTTCGTTTCTCACGTCCAACCGCTTTTCCACAAATGTGTTACATAAGCATCGATGTGCATTTTTATGCAATTTTACCGTTATCGAATCGAAAACGCACATCTAGTTTCTCTTACTGCCTTCATAGGCGTAGCGAGAGGGGCAGAGGGGGCCATTGCCCCCTAACTTTTTGAAAATTTTTCAGAATTTTAATGTTTGCCTAAATGTTTTATTATTAAGTGTTGATGTTTGATAGATTGCCCCTTTTCCTCAATAATAAAAAGCGCGAAGTTGCTACGATTTTGTGAGCAAGATGTAGAAAAAAAAAGTGCAAAAAGTGGGCATCCATGAGATTTTTTTTTAAATAGTTAAGACTAAAAATTTTCAACATATGATTTTCTACGGGCAAGACGAAACGACTCATATCCGAATTTCAGAGACAAGACAGCATGCTAATCAGAGCGAAAGGTTGCTGTTGTTTTATCCTATTTATAGATTTTATCCGTTGATAGCAGCATGAGTAAGAAAATAAACATGATTGACCACCTGAGGCTGCTACTCCGTTGTTGCCAGATGTGCTGTTTTTACACAAAGAACCACCAGATGAAGATTGCGACTAGCATACATTCTCAATGTGAAAAAACGGGTGATCTCAAACCAATGCAATAACCAGCACCTGCCTCGCCCGAATGCAGGTCAAATAAGGGAAGGAAATTTCATAAGAAGGGAAGCACCAACGCGATCCTACGTTAAACTTGCGGTTATATCCTAAATATATCCCCATTTTTT
Organism: Aedes japonicus; assembly: GCA_034211315.2. Lineage (NCBI taxonomy): Eukaryota > Metazoa > Arthropoda > Insecta > Diptera > Culicidae > Aedes > Aedes japonicus. The sequence goes on from JASCZW010009026.1 coordinate 16,349, forward strand.
TAATATTAGTACATAATTCTGAAATGAGAAGGAAAAATAGTATTTTTCTATTTAATTCCAATTACCATTGGTTATCTTGAGATACGCGTATTTCTGTCTACAATGAGCAGACTTCTTCAGTGTCTTGTACTAATAACTCGACCTATTTCTGATTTGAACCTATTTACACAAATAGTGCTATTCAAACCAATCAAAAAATCGGATAGTGGTTTACTTGCACCAGGATATGGTGCCACAGAGAACATGACAAACCAATATTATGGATCACAATGATTTTTGATCCCCACCACCGGACCACCAGCCCAGCGAATCCCAAACATCTCACCCGGAAGCCTTTTTGTAGTTTATTTTTCTGTGCTCACTCGATTACTCATATCGCTGAATTATTGATAACCGAAACAATACGAAACGCAACTTTATGTGCAACTTTATGCTTTTATTATTGTCCTGGCGCATTGGTTTAGCATCAACCGGGGGAGACTTGATCCTATACTCAATAATGTCATTATCTCCAATCCGCTCAATCAATTGCTATGTTTTGTGATACATTGATGGAGTAATATTATTTGACGGGTGCTGTCAGATAACTCAATACAGACGTCATCCAAATTTTGCATATTGACAGGCAATCTATGAAGACCCACCTAGTACCTTATAGTAAGATGCTTAGAGATGGACCGCAAGATTCGATGAGCTACACAGATAAAAAGAAACACTGAATTTTCTGCGTTATCTAATGCACATAAAGGGAATACTAGATTTGGCAGAAGATAATGGGATATTTCATGTAAATTTAAGCCAGATAACGCCTGAATCGAGCATGTTGTATGAAAGATTGCAAACAATATCGTTGTTTACGCTCCTTTGGCTTGGAATTACATGAGGGGAAATTTTACACGCTTGTTAAAATTAATTATTTTTTTCTGTGTACCTCAAAGATTTTTTCTGTTTCTATGGGAGAAAAACTGTGTTTTTGCGGTGTTGCTTTGTCAATATACACAGTTCGAATGAAACATGTAAATTTATGACGACTTAGATGCAACAAATTTACCTACGTCATATCCAATAGAAATTTAAGCGTGATCCTCAATTTACAGCACAGAAAAATGTTAGCTGTAAATTTACTCGTACCGTATAAACAAGCGCTGTAAATTTAAAATATGCTTTAATCAACCGGTCAAATTTGTTGGGATTCTATAAAGCAAATTATATGTTTGTTTGTTTTTTGCTTAAAAAATAAAATCAACATGTTATTGATAACAATATATTTATTGGTTTTGTGAAGTTTTCTACAAGAAAATGTCATCTGTGTTCGATAGTTTTTTTTCACACATCGACAAAGAATAAAAAGCAGTCAAGTTACTCTTATTCAGAGTTCAAATTTTCTACCAGACACTTGTAAACATGCTGATTTCGGTGAATTAGGGTGTGGTTCATGTAATCCAACACACTTCCGCTGCGATTTCCACAGTCACACATAATTTTTTCGAACATTCTCAAACCGTACTTCAAAATATTCAGTTTTCACTCCCGAACCTGGACGTACACAATATGACGGTGGCATTTGTTTGATTCTGACATGACAAGCTGAGCAGTGATGCTGAATTGTGTTGAGCTCGTGTATATTTCAAGTGTTTGACTTGGAAAAGTAAGAGCGTGTCGTATAGTTATATGTTATCGATTGCATATATGAATTCAGGCTCGTATATTTTTTTAAATGCGATACAGTTTTACATGAACAAGTTATTTACTGTATTTTGAATTGGAAAATATGCACAACGATTAATTATGTCGACGAGTTTTCAGTGATGGTTTAGATTACATCATAAGTAATTTTCATAATTTTTTTCTGTGTATACACCGAACATTTATTTTCGTAAATTAGCTTTCACTCGTTTCTGTAAGTATGAATATTGTATATAGAACAAATGTCTCGTAAATTGTATGAAACATTCTTAATGCTTGTTATCTGGTGAAATGCTATCATAATACCACTTTGTACAGTGCACGGAATGAATTTCATGAAGATCAACCAATTGCTGCTTCTCTTCAATCGTGCTCATGTTGGTACATGTTGGTATTGCTCCTCGGGTGTGCTGGAATCACTGATTTAATTTTTTTTTTCAATTACATACTGAGTCGATATAGAAGATCTGTCAGTCAATCATGCAACCACCAGAGTTTCTTTTTTATTGATAACAAAATATTCGTAGTAGTCTATATTGTTTTCGTACAATGCACGAATGTTCTTTCTGTGCCAATAAATGCTACGTGTTTTAGAGGGTTAAGCATGTGAAATTGAATACGAAGGTAGCTTCTTGAAAAGTACAAATCGGTTTATAATGAATACAACGAATAGATTTTTTAAGTCCTACCTTCGATTTCTTAATAAAATCAAAATTTAATTTTCAGTGTGGGTGAGAGGCTCGTTGAGGAAAAGTATATTTTCAGTTCAAACTGTGAACAAACTCGGTGGTTATCCTATACAAAAACCCAACACGACTGTAAAGTGAATATTTGGACACATGACAGTACCCGCTAGAGTTTACCATGGTTGCTAATTAAATGCGGTTCGATTTTAAAACATGTAGAAAACCTAAGGTTTTTAAAATCCTTTTTGTTTTTTTTAATTCCAGAATAAGCCTAGAATTGTTGAATCTTGTTGCCAAAATTTGACGGGTGTTCTAAAGTACTTTGGGTAACCGTAGAGAAGATAATTCACCCGTCGTTCAGGTGGATTGTCACAAAGTGAGGGCTCGATTCCTGCTCTAGCCGGTGGAACTTGAAAATGTCCCTAATCTTCTGGGCCACCGAGCGTTGTGATGTCCGTTGTACAATGTTATGTATGTTACGTTATCTTATGCAACCGCTGGTTGAAGAAGGTGTAATTCTCTCTCTCTTTCTTTCTCTTTCTCTCTCTCTAAAAAAATATCTTGCCCCACCCTATTTGAAATCCTGGCTACGCCTATGACTGCCTTACCTATGGATCTCTTTCAGCATTCTGGGAGAGTTTAAAGTGTTAATTGATATAGAAATAGACAGGAATGGTATCATTAATTCATTTGCATTCGTTCGACTGAACAACATTGTAAAATTTATACACCATTCGTTTGGGAAAATTATTTTTTGTGCATGGAAATTTGAATTTCGTGCCTTTACTAATTTTGCTTCCAAACAAATCTGATTTTGAACAGGTTTAAAATTTGGTTTTCAAGGTTCATAAAAATGAGTAGCAAATATTTTAATATTATATTCTGCACAAATAAAAATAAACATTGAAGTTTCCGCATTATCTAATGCACATAAAGAGAATGCTAGATTTGGTACAAAATAGTGGGATATTGTATATAAACTTAAGCCAGATAACGCCTGAATCTAGCCTGTTGTATGAAAGATTGCAAACATTGTTGTATGGAGCATGAAAGATTGCAAACAATTTGGTTTCTTTGGCTTCCAATTGAACTAGGGGAAATTTCATGATATTAAAAAAAAAAAAAAAATTCTGTGTGCTTTTCATTTTATTAAGTTTCATTCCATATTTCTTATTGTGATAGTTTTTGATTTTATAACCGCGCCCACTCCATTTATGAGTTTCGCTTCCTGCACTGAACTTTCTTGCGACAAGATGTTGGATGTTGGATGTCATACGATCGAATCATGATAAACTATCATGTTTTTTTTCATCAGCCATCAGCCATAGATTTATCAGACGTTCAGCTATGAATTTCAACATAAATGTACGATATATGTCACGGAGTGTTTCAAACAACTCGGTCAGATTTTGAGCGTTAAGATCACAGTCGTTTCTCCACACATTTTCAAAATGTTTGCCCTAATGAATCGGAAATATTTCTACATGTTGATTTCAAAATTGAAAACTATTGATTTTCAGCACTAAATTTTTAAAAATAACGCAAATATAAGGTGATGTATTTTAATTTCGTTTGGCAAAGTTAATTTTCTAAATACCAAGTATTTTCCTATCACAGACTTCAAATGTAAGCAAGGGAGATCTTGTATGCAGGGATGCCATATTCACAGACATGTCTTTAAATTTGCAGACTTTTAATTTTTGTTGCAGACTTTTTGAACGATGCAGACATATAGCAGACATCTTATTTATATTGCAGACTTTTACAGACATTTGAATTATTTTTTAAATTTCAAATAAAGGTATTCTCTGAAGCTCTGATTTAGGACGTACGGGGATCTGATCAGTATAGAAGATACGATAAGAAGCTTTGTTGAAATATTTTAAAATATTGTAGGTATCATCTTTGAAGAAACGAAAGTGGTGGGCCACTTGGAGACACATAATATATGACAAATTTATCGACCATTAATTATACTGGTGGGGACCAGTATCGCATCGCTTCACGGTGTTTCTCTCCGAGGTCTCTAGGTTGAAGACGACGAGAAAAACTTTAGTGATCGTCAGTCGGTGCGAATCAAAACAAACCCAAAAAAGGAGAGAGTTCCTCTCGCATGTGCGCATCAGTAAACAGAGTGCACACAATAGATCGCTAGAATAACTATACAAGCCACAGTGGTACATGAGCGTCTTCCAACCGGACATTTTTGCCTGTTGAAGTGGCGGACTTAGTCCGTGCTTCGACCTACCCCGCAGTGGGATGTTAGGCAAAAATGTCCTTGGTTCGAGTACCACTATACACATGCCCTTTTCGCTTAATTTTCCTAAAACATCTGTCATATTTCGAACCTGCCGCACACTAGCGGAACTATCAAAACTTTCTCTTCATATCTTTCATTCTAGCCAAAAACATTGTTGTTCACTCTTGGTGCCTCATGGTGATGAGCTACTACATCATAATCGTTACTCCTCGCACGGAGAATATATAACATAACAATTAATGTATAAAATTATATGTTATTGTTTCCAAATAGTTTAATCTCGTTATCACCATACAACATCTACATCAACAAATATTGTTAATGTATGCCATATTGTCATTCAAAGGTTTTTATTTTATTTTCTGCACTCGGCCTGGATTACATACCACATATCTGGCTAGAGTACAGCAAAAATTGTATTCGTAAAAATTGCCATTTTTCATGATAACTGAACTTAACCGCTTATTCAACGTTTTGTTATTTGGATTTGTACTATCTGACATATTGTTAAAACTATTAAGGAGATTGTACGTTTGTAGTAGTTAGGGGTTTACTTTCCCCTTACCTACCACGCACTGTGGTAGCTAGGCAAGAGATTGTCTGCTTGATCGGATGCTGCTTTTCAAAACTTGCCCTCAACGCTCAATTTCAACTACTTATATTCAATTTCAGCAAACTAATGCTTAGCAAACGTGGTAACCTATTGACTAGCAGCTCGAGTTATTTGGACTACGCCGTATTATCAAAAAGTAAATTTCCTAACATTTGTTCTAAAGCCCAGTCGGTTGCCACTCGGGGACAGAACAACAGTAAAAGTTATAAGCTATTGAAATAAGTCTTATAGCTCTGATTTTTTTTCCAAAGTACTACTTAATGCATCATTGCAGTACATTTGCACTAGGAATTTAGAAATCTACCTCTGAATAAGTCCTAGATTCTTAGAAGTATAGAAAGAAAAAACCCAGAAATTAGGGCACATCCTGGAAAGTTTTGAAGTAGACTTCCCAGAGCTTCGGGAAGATAATTTCTAGAAGTTCAGGAAGAGACTTCCTCGAAAAAAAAATTCTCCGATGGTCAGGTCAGGATGGTCAGGAAACTTTTCAGCAGCATTGGGAGCAAGCAGTTCAAACATGAAGAATCTTAAAAAATTCAGGACCGAACATTACCGAAGTTTAAGATCATACTTACCTGAATTTCAGGACAGAACTTCCCCAAGAATCAGGAGAGGGCCTATCAGCGCTTCAGGAAGATCCAAAAAGTGGTTGACAGCTTTTCCAAAGCTCAGAGGGAGATCATTTGAAAATTTCAGAATAATAATTTTTCAAAATACTTTAGAGAGAACAGGATGAATCTTTCCAGGAGCATTGGGGTGATTCCTTCTAATTTGAGGGTAAATTTCCCAATAGTTCCGGAATAAACTGCCCCAAAGTTTGGAGAAAAATTCCAAAAAGTTTAGTAGAGGACTTCTCAGAAGTCCAGGAAGAAACTTCAAGAACAAATTTAAGGGAATTTTCCTAGACATTTTCGAGGCGGCTTTCCCAAAGACCTATCAGATGTTAAGAAAGAATAAGCTCAGGCAAAAACTTCCCCGAATTTCCGGAAGAAACTTTTCAGAGAGAGCATTACCAGTAGGTTCAAGAAGGAATTTTTCAAAAAAATCAGTAAAGAACTCCTCAGATGTTCACAAGAAGACTTCTCAGATGTTCCGAAAAGACTAAAGGTTTAGTTGGAACTACCTAGATGTAGTACCCTACAGTTCCGAATCGAACATTCCAGCATATCAGATTGAGAACTTCTCGAAGTTTAGGAAATCCCAGAAGTTAGGTAGATACTTAATATAAAATCAGGAAGAAATTTTCCAGAAGTATAGGGAGAACTTCTAAACTACGAAGCAGGAATTTATCAGAAATCCAGGAACAAAATTCCCCGAAGTTTAGGAGAATATTCCCCTAAAGTTCAGAAGAGAACATCTCGGATGTTCAGAAAATCGGATGTTCAGAAGTTCGGGAAGAAACTTGTAACACATTTGAGAAGATTTTCCAAGAAATTCCGGAGAAATCTTTCCCAAAGTTTTGGAGAAATTTTCTTCATAGTTCAGGATGGAACTTATCAGAAGTTTAGAAAGTAACTATGTTCAGGAAAAATCTTACCAAATGTTTCAGCAAGGTAAGGTTGAGTTCTTAAATGTGAATCTCGAAGAAAATAAGGAGTGACTGCCACGAAGTTCATGAGGAATTTTGTCTGAAGTTCAGTAGGAAACATCGCAGAATTTTAGCAAAGAGCCTTGCAGAAGATCAGGAGAGAGCTTCCCTGAAATACAAAAATCCGAAGAAGCAGTCTATATAAAAATCATTCATATGACCATAATGATATTCAGAAGTTTGGAAGATTTGATCAGTAAGAAAATTTCCCTGAAGTTTAGCTGAGAAGTTTAAAAAAAATCAAGCAGTGTACCAATATGTCGAAGTTTTCGGGAAAGTTCAGAGAATCTATGTATATATAAATGAATTTCTGTCTGTTTGTATGTCCGTCTGTTTGAACATTATAGACTCGAAAACTACGGATCCGTCAGCGTGAAATTTTATATGGAGGAGCTTTTGGGGCTGGGGAGGTTCTTATGATAGTAAGAGACCCCTCCCTTCCCTGAAAGAGGAGGGGGGGGGTAGCATACAATTGAAACACAAATGTATAAATCGAAAATGACAGCCCCTCGACTTAATCTACAAAAAAACTTTTTAATGTTATTGTAGTGTTTTTTTTACTAATGAAATAAAAATAAAAATTTTGAATTAAACTTTAGAATTTTTGGCACGGAAAATTGACTTTATTGGTCATTGTAATTCAATGATTATTGTTGAACCAAAAAGAAAGTCTGATGAGTTTATGAAATGAAAACTAATTTTTGATTTAAAATACAACAATACAAAACGGGAAGGAACGTTACAGGGGAAAAAGAACTAAATTGTGTCATTTATGCGAATGCTACAAACTTCAGTGTCACTTTGAAAATATAAAACAATAGTGTAATGTTTCATACAATCCAAGAAATAGATGCAGAAATGTTTACATAATCAAACATATAGCATGACATAACTCGCTCTCTAATTACGTCTTTTCGTTGAAAAAATTATAATTTTGTAAAACAAAATTTACAGATTTTTATAGACATTCCCAGACTTTTTAAATTTTTATAACAGACATTTGAAAAAAATATCTGGCATCCCTGCTTGTATGCAGCAGTTGACAATGTTAATGCACAAAATGCTATAAAGGGAGTGTTTATCTAGAGATTTATCTAGATTGACACATATTTTTTCATTTTTTCGTACAAATATCTGTATGTAAAGATTACAGATTTTTGAGAAAAACCAAGATTTTTAAGATTTTTGGCAATTGCTTGTCCACTCAAAAACCTCAAATTTGAAATATGAGTACAGTTTAGGATTTTTTGAGATAATTTTTGAAATTTTTTTACAGAGTTTCTCCAAGATTCTCAGACATTTCTTTAGATACTCCTTCTGGTGTTTCTATAGGTATTCTTCAGAAGTTTGTAGGCATTCCTCCAGGGATTCTTTCAGGAGTTTCTTCTGACATTGCATCGGCAGTTTTTCAAAACTTTCTTATGATGAAATGTTCGGAGGAATCCCTGATCTTGTGAAGTTTTGTGATTGTAAAGGAATCCCTGGAAGAGATTGCTCCACAAATTTCGGCAGAATTTCTTGCAGTGAGTTCTACAAAAATACTGTTCTTCGAATTTAGAAGTATTTTTATGAATTTATGCAGAGGAATTTTGGGAAGTTAGAATAATGTTTTCGATAGTTATTTTTGCTACTGGAAGCATAGTTATTTCAAACGTGTTTTTTTATTATCTTTAATATAATCTTGCAGTGCGAAAACCTATACATATTTTGCGCAATTGATAATCAGTTCCAGATTGATGGCACCAATTACAAAACAAAAACGGTTTATTGTGGCCTTTGGATCAGACGGAGGTTCGGAAATGATGGGTTCTGACCGATCTGTCAAGAAGCTGCTGAAACGTGACTGTCCTCATTTGATAATTATCAAATGTACTTGCCACTTTTTGGCTCTTTGTGCAAGTTACGCATGCAAAAAACTGCCATTGTACCTGGAACAAATGATGCGATATATCTGCAGTTACTTGTCCTGCAGCCTCAAACGATCCAAGAAATTCCAGATGACACAATTCTGCATCCGTCTGCCACCAGATGGCTATCGTTGGAGTCAGTTGTCAAATGGAATATGGAACGGTTTTCGGAGCTCGTGTTGTTTTTCTCGTTCCAATCCAACTGTGACATTGACCCGATGACACAGCCACTTCTTCACTTCTTAAGTTTATCAAAAAACGAATCGTATCATCCAGTTAAAAGCTACGGAATTCCTGAGCATCTGCAATCAGCTGAAGTCTCGTTGATGGTGCTCCTTGCTAATTTATGGGAGGATGATTACCTAAAACACCTGACGGATTTCGGAGTTTCAGATTTGAAGAAACATCTTCGTAAGAAGTCGGAAATGTATATCGGGGTAGCTGCAGGAGAATTGCTTAGATCCGAAAATCTCTTTGATACCAGGAATGAGACTTTTTATTCAATCTGCTTTTATACCGATCATTAAGCGCTTTGATCTGCACGATCCAGTTCTGACTAATGCATCAAGCGTTAACCCCAAGAAGCTACGCCCTTTGAAGGTGTTTAACTCTATTATTGAACAATATCCGAACTTCTTTGAAAGCGGTGAGGAACAGGCGATTGGAAATGATTTTCGTGAGCTGAGGATGGAAGCCTTATCAAGAACAACGAGGTGGAAGAATCAGAAGACCTCGAATCTTGTTGAAGAAAACGTCTGTATTTCAAACGAGAAGATGGGAAGCTGGCTTTTCACAATCTGAATAAGTCCTAAATCCGGAACATCCTTTGCACGGAAATCATGGATGCCAAAGGAGGAAGAGAGGAGTTGATGAGCTAATATTAACATCACAACTAAATTCTAAATTCAACAAATTAATGTACACGCATCGCAACAATGATTGATTGTTTATTCCGTTACGATTTTAGTCACCTATCCTGGAACTTTTAGTAATCCAAACAAACACCTCATGATTCATTATCATGTCAATACTGGCCTGTCAGAAGGGTTAAGTGCAATGATCGATTACACCCGAGAACATGAATCCCTGGATATGTTTTCCTTTTACAACACAAAATTTGAAGTAAAGATTTTTACCAAGATTTTTGCAGTTCAACACAGATAAAAAGATTTTTTGGAAAAATTAAAGATGGGAATAAAATATAATGTGGCAACCCTATACACAATATACAGTTAGAACGAGAAAAAACTCAGTTTAGACAAACAAAATTCAGAGGGCAGTTTTACTACAAATCAATCGAAACTGTTTTACAATTATAAGTGTATCCGTTGTAGCATACAAAAATATTTTTTCAAATTTGTTTCAACAAAATGGCGGTAGTTAGAGTGTGTTGGAAAAGTCGTTGTATTTTGCTTATGCCGGCTCTCCTGGTCGCAATTTTGATCTGAATCCTGCTAACCCAAAAAAAAAAAATACATTGAAATCATTTACAGTTAGTCGTAAATTATTCTATGGGTTTTGACAGATGGGCTCGCTGTACATTTGAATCGGTCGTTCTGGATTCTTGATCAATAGTTAAGATTGAGTTTCATGTCGGTTTGTCGGTGATATCATCCCAACATCATCGGATCCCAGTAGTGAATAGCATTTTTAGCTAGAACCAAAGATGTGAAGAATGTAATGAAATTGAATAGAAGTAGTTTGAAATTGAACGTAGGGCTATTGTTAAGCAGCACTTTGAAGAAAACGCTCACACTTTTGCCACACATCCCCATGCGGGGTAGGTCACGGATCCGCCACTTTGACTGACAAAAATGTATGAGCTTGATAGTGCTCAAATACCGCCAAATGCACAGAATGGCTAGCGATGTGAAATCTCAGTTTTATACACATGTGATGGAAATCAATTTCCAATTAGAGGTTTTAAAACCACAACTTCATATGTTTAGGTTAGCTCTAAATAATTCTGAATTCTAATAATTCAATTCTATTTATATTAAAACCTATAGACTCTCATCTAACGTAAAAGCGACAGTAAAATGTAGAGCCTGTTTAGCTTAAACATAAGATTTTAAACACTTTTCTATGTCGTATTTTAATTTAATTTTACAAGAAGGTATTACAATGATAAGTTTAATTTAAAGGCGCATTTTAGAATTCACGATATCATTTTCTTTTGTACGAAGAATTTGGTAGAGTATAAACTCCCAGATTTATTAAAAGTTTCGAACCTAACGAATGTCCATAAGCTAAATATTTAGATAGAAGTTTATTCATTAACAAAAATATTTTCGAAAATGTAGTTTTAGAAGTAAGGTAAACATATAATCAGGTAAATTTCTGAAATCATAACCTTTGTTGGGGTTGACTTCAGTAACACTTGTTGTCGATATAGACTACATAATGGGCCTGTATGTCTTATATTATCAAAATTCACTTCGCTTTTATCAGAACAGTTGTCTTCCATTTATTCTTAAGCTTGCATTAAAGGCTTTGATTTTCAATCAAAGGTTCTATTTATGGCTGAAATAGTTCTAGTAAACAGTGGTGGTGAAAATATTGAATACATCTAAAGTTTTTCATTCGAAATTGACATATTTGAAATTCTATATGTCAGCACTCATGGATAGATTGAGCTGAAATTTTTACTATAGCTAGACAATAGAAATTACCTGAATTTCAAACTCTGTTGAATTTATAAACTGTGCTTCAAAGTCTTCAAAATTACATCCGATCCACCATCTTAGAAAATTTTAAAAACATTATTTTCTCTTACAAAAAAGTCTATTTCATAAGATGAACTTTTTGGCCGAAGAATTCATTCTTGTAGAACTTTACAATTTTAAATAATTTAAAAACTATTTTTTCGCCAGACCGTCTAACAAGGCAAATCTGATGCCATTTTGAAGACTGTACTTGAAAATATAAAAATTCAAAATGGTGCATGTGTTATTTTCGCCTATACTGTAGTTGCTCACATTATCTTTCTACCTTCAAAAACTTTCGAAAAATTTCCATGGAATTTCGATACCCTCGAATACTATCAATGTCAATCAAAATCTTAAGTTTAACCTAAAATAACCCATGGATGTTTCTTTCGCAACTGCCGTGAAGATCTCAGTAGATTTTTGATGAATTAATCATCGGAATTCTCCTTCAAATTTTTTGAAATCTCTATAGAAATTTAGCTCGATATAACTTATAAATTATCATTGTGAAACTATAAAACAACCTTGGTTGATGATTTGCGCACAAAACATTTAAAAAGTTATTTAATAAGAAACTTGAATCGAATTCCACTGAATTGTTGAAAAATATCTACATTGTGGAAAATGAAAGAATCTCTGAATTTTAAATTACTGTTTTTTTTTTATTCAGTAATAGAGTTAGTTTAATTAAAGACGTAAAACTACTTAGTTGAAAAGTGATAGCATTGTTAATTATGTAACAATTGATTTACAGAATTTCGTACAATCTGGACATATGAACAAAATTGAATATGAAAAAATAAGAGATAGGTATGTATATCCTAATACCATAGACTAACTCTAAGACCAGTAGGTCCCGAACAATTAGGCTTTTTTTCTTGGCTCAGTCAGTACTAGTGCATCAGTCCCAAGCTCGGTCCAAATACGCCCCTATACTTAATACGCCCCTATTTATTCACCCCACTCGATTCTCTTACAGTACTTTCGTTGCTCTTTTCAATATTCGTATAAACGAATAATATCCTTCGCGCAGGCCCCTTCCAGGCCCCCTCTAGACTTATTGTCTAGCTCCGCCAATGGGAACAACTCCGGTGTCCGGGTGCCATAGCGAATTTTGTTAGCAAGATTTAAAACTGCATTAGTTTTCCAGTCGAATGCTTTTCGGCGAAATTAAATCGGATAATATTTCATGAAGTTGATCAAACTTTGGCTGTCCCGATCATTTTGTCTATCCCCGAGTTGCCAGCCATCTTTAGGTAAGGCGGTTGAGTGTTATGAACGGTATAAGCCAGTAACCATCATAAACGCCTTATCATTTGCATGAAAAAAATTACAAAAATTGCCGATTTCTCATGGGTTTACCTTCACCCACACCTGACAAAACTACCCTTGCAGCATCAATCATAGTAACCCATGAGTCAGCAAACAAAATTTGACAGCTCTATAAGTCGATCTCTAACCGTGATGGCAAAAACAGTTAAACAACTCCGTTCAGAAGTGTGATCGTCCAAAAAATGACACCCCGCCGCGTCGAAAACAGACATCGGACGCCGGATACCCGTTCCGGCATCTACAACATGTTGGCACTATTAGACAACAATCAAAGCATCGAAAGCAAGCCCGGTTCCGGACGGCCGACGACCCTGAGCAACAAGAAGCTTCAAAAGATGCTGAAGAGGAAGACCGAGGGAAAAATGACTAGATCGCTGCGTGCGCTTGACCAGGCCAAACAGTGAAAAAGTACCCGGCGAACATGAACATACATGTCAGGAAGCGGAAGCCGCTTCCACTGGTTTTGGAGATGCAGGCAATGACGCAGCGGCATCGGTGGAATAAGATGGTAAACTCGATTTTCCGGCGAATCACGACGTGGCGATGGTGATGGATCACCCTGGATGGCATCGACTGGCAGGGCACTTAGTATTTTACTTCCCCCACGAAGGTAGTGAGCTCCGAGGTGAAGTTCATTTCACACGCCAAGTTCCCCAAGCAGGTGCTGCTTGTGGCTGACAATCAGCAAGAATGGGAAGTCAAAGCCGCTCTTCTTTCGCTCCGGACTTGCCGTGAACGGGGACATTTAAAGAACAAATGCCTGTCGTCAGGTTGCGCCGTTCATCAAGAAATACCATAAAGGCGAAGACGCAGTGTTCTGGCCGGATCTGGCGTCGGCTCACTACTTGCAGCGATCGTTGGAGGAGATGGAGCGGCTGAATATCGACGTGGTACCCAAGTCGGCGAATCCGCCCAACGTCCTCCAACTGCGTTCCATCGAAAATTTCTGGCCTAACCTGAACCCAGGGCTGGTAGCGGGTCACTTTTTGATGACTTGGTCACTTTTTTGAGTCTAGTCACTAAAAAGTCACTATTTGCATCCAAAAGTCACTAAAGTCACTATTTTTCGGAAAATGGTCACTAAAGTCACTATTTTCGCACCGTCGATTGTAACAAAGATTTTTAAAAATCACTTGTTCCTATTGTACAATAGTCAACAAAATTAAGTGATCTGGCCATACTACATAAAAGTCGAGAAGTAAAACTAGATGCCCTGGCATGAACGCTGTCCCACCTCTACCTCAATTGAACTTGTCAAATGCAGAGCACTGGTCGGTGACAGCACTCTAGATTTAGCTAGAATGCGACGCACGTGGTCTCATAGTATAACATCTTTCATTGTGTTTACAATGTTCCTGCTATTTCATAATAATTTTCTCATATTTCTATACAAATAAACCCAGTGAAGTCCTTGACGAATCGGACAGAGAGGAGTGAAAACTTAAAAACGTTTATCCAATCTGCAAACAAAATTGTCCAATTTAGGAAACTACAAAAAATGATCAAGTCATTTTTTCATTTATTCCACTTTGTTTAAAAAATATATTTGTTAGATTCAGTTTTTGCAAAAGCGGACTACACTTTTGGTATCCTAATAGTCGAGAAAAGTGGGAATGAATTGTAAATCAAATAAAGGGCTTTTGGTAAAGTTGTGAAACCTTTTAAGTAAATTTGATCTAAAAATTTGTGATAAAGTTTACAAGCTATTGATAAGCAAACTAATCTATTTCAATGATATTTTCATAGGTTTCTTCACAGAGGAAGAACCACTCACATCTAGTGTACGCTTTTGCAAAACTGAATCTAACAAAATATTTTTTAAACAATGTGGGTATAAATGAAAAATGACTTGATCATTTTTTGTAGTTTCCTAATTGGACAATTTTGTTTGCAGATTGGTTAAACGTTTTAAGTTTTCACTCCTATCTCGTCCGATTCGTCAAGGACTTAACTGGGTTTATTTGTATAGAAATATGAAAAATTATTATGAAATAGCAGGAACATTGTAAACACAATGAAAGATGTTATACTATGAGACCACGTGCGTCGCATTCTAGCTAAATCTAGAGTGCTGTCACCGACCAGTGCTCTGCATTTGACAAGTTCAATTGAGGTAGAGGTGGGACAGCGTTCGCCAGGGCATCTAGTTTTACTTCTCGACTTTTATGTAGTATGGCCAGATCACTTAATTTTGTTGACTATTGTATAATAGGAACAAGTGATTTGTAAAAATCTTTGTTACAATCGACGGTGCGAAAATAGTGACTTTAGTGACCATTTTCCGAAAAATAGTGACTTTAGTGACTTTTGGATGCAAATAGTGACTTTTTAGTGACTAGACTCAAAATAGTGACCAAGTCACTAAAAAGTGACCCGCTACCAGCCCTGGGTTCAGGTTAGGCCAGAAATTTTCGATGGAACGCAGTTGGAGGACGTTGGGCGAGGTTCGCCGACCCAGGTACCGCTCGATATTCAGCCGCTCCATCTCCTCCAACGATCGCTTCAAGTAGTGGGCCGACGCCAGATCCGGCCAGAACACTGCGTCTTCGCCTTTATGGTATTTCTTGATGAACAGCACCTGTAGCAGGCATTTTGTTCTTTAAATGTCCCCGTTCACGGCAAGTCCGGAGCGAAAGAAGAGCGGCGTGGACTTCCATTCTTGCTGATTGTCAGCCACAGCGCACCTGCTTGGGGAACTTGGCGTGTGAAATGAACTTCACCTCGGAGCTCACTACCTTCGTGGGGGAAGTAAAAATACTAAGTGCCCTGCCAGTCGATGCCATCCGGGGTGATCCATCACCATCGCCACGTCGTGATTCGCCGGAAAATCGAGTTTACCATCTTATTCCACCGATGCCGCTGCGTCATTGCCTGCATCTCCAAAACCAGTGGAAGCGGCTTCCGCTTCCTGATCATATACTGTTCATATTCGCCGGTACTTTTTCACTGTTTGGCCTGGTCAAGCGCACGCAGCGAGTCTAGTCATTTTCCCTCGGTCTTCCTCTTCAGCATCTTTTGAAGCTTCTTGTTGCTCAGGGTCGTCGGCCGTCCGGAACCGGGCTTGCTTTCGATGCTTTGATTGTTGTCTAATAGTGCCAACATGTTGTAGATGCCGGAACGGGTATCCGGCGTCCGATGTCTGTTTTCGACGCGGCGGGGTGTCATTTTTGGACGATCACACTTCTGAACGGAGTTGTTTAACTGTTTTGCCATCACGGTTAGAGATCGACTTATAGAGCTGTCAAATTTTGTTTGCTGACTCATGGGTTACTATGATTGATGCTGCAAGGGTAGTTTTGTCAGGTGTGGGTGAAGGTAAACCCATGAGAAATCGGCAATTTTTGTAATTTTTTCATGCAAATGATAAGGCGTTTATGATGGTTACTGGCTTATACCGTTCATAACACTCAACCGCCTTACCTAAAGATGGCTAGCAACGTCGGGGATAGACAAAATGATCGGGACAGCCAAAGTTTGATCAACTTCATGAAATATTATCCGATTTGATTTCGCCGAAAAGCATTCGACTGGAAAACTAATGCAGTTTTAAATCTTGCTAACAAAATTCGCTATGGCACCCGGACACCGGAGTTGTTCCCATTGGCGGAGCTAGACAATAAGTCTAGAGGGGGCCTGGAAGGGGCCTGCGCGAAGGATATTATTCGTTTATACGAATATTGAAAAGAGCAACGAAAGTACTGTAAGAGAATCGAGTGGGGTTGAATAAATAGGGGCGTATTAAGTATAGGGGCGTATTTGGACCGAGCGGGACCGATGCACTAGTACTGACTGAGCCAAGAAAAAAGCCTAATTGTTCGGGACCTACTGGTCTTAGAGTTAGTCCTATGGTATTAGGATATACATACCTATCTCTTATTTTTCATATTCAATTTTGTTCATATGTCCAGATTGTACGAAATTCTGTAAATCAATTGTTACATAATTAACAATGCTATCACTTTTCAACTAAGTAGTTTTACGTCTTTAATTAAACTAACTCTATTACTGAATAAAAAAAACAGTAATTTAAAAATTCAGAGATTCTTTTCATTTTCCACAATGTAGATATTTTTCAACAATTCAGTGGAATTCGATTCAAAGTTTCTTATTAAATAACTTTTTAAATGTTTTGTGCGCAAATCATCAACCAAGGTTGTTTTATAGTTTCACAATGATAATTTATAAGTTATATCGAGCTAAATTTCTATAGAGATTTCAAAAAATTTGAAGGAGGAATTCCGATTGATTAATTCATCAAAAATCTACTGAGATTCTTCACGGCAGTTGCTAGAAAAACATCCATGGGTTATTTTAGGTTAAACTTAAGATTTTGATTGACATTGATAGTATTCGAGGGTATCGAAATTCCATGGAAATTTTTCCGAAAGTTTTGAAGGTAGAAAGATAATGTGAGCAACTACAGTATAGGCGAAAATAACACATGCACCATTTTGAATTTTTTATATTTTTCAAGTACAGTCTTCAAAATGGCATCAGATTTGCCTTGGTTAGACGGTCTGGCACGAAAAAATAGTTTTTAAATTATTTAAAATTGTAAGTTCTCACAAGAATGAATTCTTCGGCCAAAAAGTTCATCTTATGAAATAGACTTTTTGTAGAGAAAATAATGTTTTTAAAATTTTCTAAGATGGTGGATCGGATGTAATTTTGAAGACTTTGAAGCACAGTTTATAAATTCAACAGAGTTTGAAATTCAGGTAATTTCTATTGTCTAGCTATAGTAAAAATTTCAGCTCAATCTATCCATGAGTGCTGACATATAAATTTCAAATATGTCAATTTCAGAATGAAAACTTTAGATGTATTCAATATTTTTCACCACCACTGTTTACTAGGAACTATTTCAGCCATAAATAGAACCTTTTGATTGAAAATCAAAGCCTTTAATGCAAGCTTAAGAATAAATGGAAGACAACTGTTCTGATAAAAGCGAAGTGAATTTCGATAATATGAACATACATACAGGCCTCATTATGTAGTCTATATCGACAACAAGTGTTACTGGTAACCCCAACAAAGGTTATGATTTCAGAAATTTACCTGATTATATGTTCTACTTCTCAAAACTACACTTTTCGAAAATATTTTTGTTAATGAATAAACTTCTATCTAAATATTTAAGCTTATGGACATTCGTTAGGTTCGAAACTTTTAATAAATCTGGGAGCTTATATCTCTACCAAATTCTTCGTACAAAAGAAAATGATATCGTAATTCTAAAATGCGCCTTTAAATTAAACTTATCATTGTAATACCTTCTTGTAAATATAAATTAAAATACGACATAGAAAAGTGTTTAAAATCTTATGTTTAAGCTAAACAGGCTCTACATTTTACTGTCGCTTTTACGTTAGATGAGAGTCTATAGGTTTTAATATAAATAGAATTGAATTATTAGAATTCAGAATTATTTAGAACTAACCTAAACATATGAAGTTGTGGTTTTAAAACCTCTAATTGGAAATTGATTTCCATCACATGTGTAAAAACTGAGATTTCACATCGCTAGCCATTCTGTGCATTTGGCGGTATTTGAGCACTATCAAGCTCCATCCATTTTTTGTCAGTCAAAGTGGCGGATCCGTGACCTACCCCGCATGGGGATGTGTGGCAAAAGTGTGAGCGTTTTCTTCAAAGTGCTGCTTAACAATAGCCCTACGTTCAATTTCAAACTACTTCTATTCAATTTCATTACATTCTTCACATCTTTGGTTCTAGCTAAAAATGCTGATTCACTACTGGGGATCCGATGATGTTGGGATGATATCACCGACAAACCGACATGAAACTCAATCTTAACTATTGATCAAGAATCCAGAACGACCGATTCAAATGTACAGCAAGCCCATCTGTCAAAACCCATAGAATAATTTACGACTAACTGTAAATGATTTCAATGTATTTTTTTTGGGTTAGCAGGATTCAGATCAAAATTGCGACCAGGAGAGCCGGCATAAGCAAAATACAACGACTTTTCCAACACACTCTAACTACCGCCATTTTGTTGAAACAAATTTGAAAAAAATATTTTTGTATGCTACATGGATACACTTATAATTGTAAAACAGTTTCGATTGATTTGAGTAAAAACTGCCCCTTGAATTTTGTTTGTCTAAACTGAGTTTTTTTCTCGTTCTAACTGTATATTGTGTATAGGGTTGCCACATTATATTTTATTCCCATCTTTAATTTTTTCCAAAAAAATCTTTTTTATCTGTGTTGAACTGCAAAAATCTTGGTAAAATTCTTTATTTCAAATTTTGTGTTGTAAAAGGAAAACATATCGAGGGATTCATGTTCTCGGGTGTAATCGATTTTTGCACTTAACCCTTCTGACAGGCTAGTATTGACATGATAATGAATCATGAGGTGTTTGTTTTGATTACCAAAGTTCCAGGATAGGTGACTAAAATCGTAACGGAATAAACAATCAATCATGTTGCGTGTACATTCATTTGTTGAATTTAGAATTTAGTTGTGATGTTAGTATTAGCTCATCAACTCCTCTTTTCCTCCCTTGGCATCCATGATGTCCGAGCTAAAGCTGTTCCGGATTTCGGACTTATTCAGATTGTGAAAAGCTAGCTTCCCATCTTTTCGTTTGAAATATAGACGTTTTCTTCAACAAGATTCGAGGTCATCTGATTCTTCCAGCTCGTTGTTCTTTAAGAAGGCTACCATCCTCAGCTCACGAATATCATTCCCAATGGCCTGTTCCTCGTCGCTTTCAAAGAAGTTCGGATATTGTTCAATAATAGAGTTGAACTCCTTCAAAGGGCGTAGCTTCTTGGGGTCCACGCTTGATGCATTAGTCAGAACTGGATCGTGCAGATCAAAGCGCTTAATGATCTGTATAAAAGTAGATTGAATAAAAAGTCTCATTCCTGGTATCAAAGAGATTTTAGGATCGAAGCAATTCTCCTGCAGCTACCCCGATATACATTTCTGACTTCTTACGAAGATGTTTCTTCTAATCTGAAACTCTGAAATTCGTCAGGTGTTTTAAGGTAATTATCCGCCCATAAATTAGCAAGGAGCACCATCAACGAGACTTCAGCTGATTGCAGATGCTCAGGAATTCCGTAGCTTTTAACTTGATGATACGATTCGTTTTTGGATAAGCTTAAGAAGTGAAGAAGTGGTTGTATCATCGGGTCAATGTCACGGTTAGATTGGAACGAGAAAAACAACACGAGCTCTGAAAACCGTTCCATATTCCATTTGACAACTGACTCCAACGATAGCCATCTGGTGGCAGACGGATGCAGAATATTGTCATCTGGAATTTCTTGGATCGTTTGGGGCTGCAGGACAAGTAACTGTAGATAAATCGCATCATTTGTTCCAGGTACAATGTCAGTTTTTTGCATGCGTAACTTGCACAAAGAGCCAAAAAGTGGCAAGCAAACTTGATAATTATCAAATGAGGACAGTCACGTTTCAGCAGCTTCTTGACAGATCGGTCAGAACCCATCGTTTCCGAACCTCCGTCTGATCCAAAGGCTACATATATTTTTGTTTTGTAATTGGGCCATCAATCTGGAACTGCATGCAAAATATGTGTAGATTTTCGCACTGCAAGATTATATTAAAGATAATAAAAAAAAAACACGTTTGAAATAACTATGCTTCCAGTGGCAAAAATAACTATCGAAAATATTATACTAACTTCCCAAAATTCCTCTGCATAAATTATAAAAATACTTCTAAATTCGAAGAACAGTATTTTTGTAGGACTCTACTGCAAGAAATTCTGCTGAAATTTGTGTAGCAATCTATTCTAGGGATTCCTTTGCAATCACAGAACTTCACAAGGTCAGGGATTCCTCCGAACATTTCATCATAAGAAAGTTTTGAAAAACTGCCGAGCAATGCCAGAAGAAACTCCTGAAAGAATCCCTAGAGGAATGCCTACAAACTTTTGAAGAATACCTATAGAAACACCAGAAGGAGTATCTAGAGGAATTTCTTGGAGTATCTTGGAGAAACTCTGAAAAATATTCTTCAAAAATTATCTCAAAAAATCCAAAACTGTACTGATATTTCAAATTTGAGGTTTTTGAGTGGACAAGCAATTGCCAATAATCTTAAAAATCTTGGTTTTCCTCAAAAATCTGTAATCTTTACATACAGATATTTGTACGAAAAAAATGAAAAAAATATGTGTCAATCTAGATAAATCTCTAGATAAACACCCCCCTTTTTAAGCATTTTGTGCATTAACATTGTCAACTGCTGCATACAAGCAGGGATGCCAGATATTTTTTTCAAATGTCTGTTATAAAAATTTAAAAAGTCTAGGAATGTCTATAAAAATCTGTAAATTTTGTTTACATAAATTATAATTTTTCAACGAAAAGACGTAATTAGAGAGCAGAGTTTATGTCATGCTATATGTTTGATTATGTAAACATTTCTGCATCTATTTCTTGGATTGTATGAAACATCACACTACTGTTTTATATTTTCAATGTGTCACTGAAGTTTGTAGCATTCGCGTAAATGACACAATTTAGTTCTTTTTCCCCTGTAACGTTCCTTCCCGTTTTGTATTGTTGTATTTTAAGTCAAAAATTAGTTTTCATTTCATAAACTCATCAGACTTTCTTTTGGTTCAACAATAATCATTGAATTACAATGACCAATAAAGTCAATTTTCCAGTGACAAAAATTCTAAAGTTTAATTCAAAATTTTTATTTTTATTTCATTAGTAAAAAAACACTACAATAACATTAAAAAG
Source organism: Aedes japonicus (assembly GCA_034211315.2). NCBI lineage: Eukaryota > Metazoa > Arthropoda > Insecta > Diptera > Culicidae > Aedes > Aedes japonicus. Next base: position 37,891 of record JASCZW010009026.1, read on the forward strand.
TTTTTTGTAGATTAAGTCGAGGGCTGTCATTTTCGATTTATACATTTGTGTTTCAATTGTATGCTACCCCCTACTCCTCTTTCAGGGAAGGGAGAGGGTCTCTTACTATCATAAGAACCTCCCCCAGCCCCAAAAGCTCCTCCATATAAATTTCACGCTGACGGATCCGTAGTTTTCGAGTCTATAATGTTCAAACAGACGGACATACAAACAGACAGAAATTCATTTATATATACATAGATTCTCTGAACTTTCCCGAAAACTTCGACATATTGGTACACTGCTTGATTTTTTTAAACTTCTCAGCTAAACTTCAGGAAATTTTCTTACTGATCAAATCTTCCAAACTTCTGAATATCATTATGGTCATATGAATGATTTTTATATAGACTGCTTCTTCGGATTTTGTATTTCAGGGAAGCTCTCTCCTGATCTTCTGCAAGGCTCTTTGCTAAAATTCTGCAATGTTTCCTACTGAACTTCAGACAAAATTCCTCATGAACTTCGTGGCAGTCACTCCTTATTTTCTTCGAGATTCACATTTAAGAACTCAACGTTACCTTGCTGAAACATTTGGTAAGATTTTTTCCTGAACATAGTTACTTTCTAAACTTCTACTAAGTCCCATCCTGAACTATGAAAAAAAATTCTGCAAAACTTTGGGAAAGTGCTCTCCAGAATTTCTTGGAAAATCTTCTTAAATTTGTTAAGAGTTTCTTCCTGAACTTCTGAACATCCGATTTTCTGAACATCCGAGATGTTCTCTTCTGAACTTTAGGGGAATATTCTCCTAAACTTCGGGGAATTTTGTTCCTGGATTTCTGATAAATTTCTGCTCGTAGTTTAAAGTTCTCCCTATACTTCTGGAAAATTTCTTCCTGATTTTATATTAAGTATCTACCTAACTTCTGGGATTTCCTAAACTTCGAGAAGTTCTCAATCTGATATGCTGGAATGTTCGATTCGGAACTGTAGGGAAGCTTGCTAGCACTTCTGGGTAGTTCCAACTAAACCTTTAGTCTTTTCGGAACATCTGAGAAGTCTTCTTGTGAACATCTGAAGAGTTTTTTACTGATTTTTTTGAAAAATTCCTTCTTGATCCTACAGGTAATGCTATCTCTGATAAGTTTCTTCCGGAAATTCGGGGAAGTTTTTGCCTAAGCTTATTCTTTCCAAACTTCTGTCCAAATGTCTAGGAAAATTCCCTTAAATTTGTTCTTGAAGTTTCTTCCTGGACTTCTGAGAAGTTCTCTTCTAACCTTTTTGGAAGTTTTCTCCAAACTTTGGGGAAGTTTATTCCGGAACTATTGGGAAATTTACCCTCAAATTAGAAGGAATCACCCCAATGCTCCTGGAAAGTTTCATTCTATTCTCTCTAAAATATTTTGAGAAATTTTTATTCTGAAATTTTCAAATGATCTCCTCTGAGCTTTGGAAAAGCTGTCAACCACTTTTTGGATCTTCCTGAAGCGCTGATAAGCCCTCTCCTGATTCTTGGGGAAGTTTTGTCCTGAAATTCAGGTAAGTATGATCTTAAACTTCGGTAATGTTCGGTCCTGAATTTTTTAAGATTCTTCATGTTTGAACTGCTTGCTCCCAATGCTGCTGAAAAGTTTCCTGACCATCCTGACCTGACCATCGGAGAATTTTTTTTTCGAGGAAGTCTCTTCCTGAACTTCTAGAAATTATCTTCCCGAAGCTCTGGGAAGTCTACTTCAAAACTTTCCAGGATGTGCCCTAATTTCTGGGTTTTTTCTTTCTATACTTCTAAGAATCTAGGACTTATTCAGAGGTAGATTTCTAAATTCCTAGTGCAAATGTACTGCAATGATGCATTAAGTAGTACTTTGGAAAAAAAATCAGAGCTATAAGACTTATTTCAATAGCTTATAACTTTTACTGTTGTTCTGTCCCCGAGTGGCAACCGACTGGGCTTTAGAACAAATGTTAGGAAATTTACTTTTTGATAATACGGCGTAGTCCAAATAACTCGAGCTGCTAGTCAATAGGTTACCACGTTTGCTACAGCATTAGTTTGCTGAAATTGAATATAAGTAGTTGAAATTGAGCGTTGAGGGCAAGTTTTGAAAAGCAGCATCCGATCAAGCAGACAATCTCTTGCCTAGCTGCCACAGTGCGTGGTAGGTAAGGGGAAAGTAAACCCCTAACAACTACAAACTTACAATCCCCTATATAGTTATAACAATATGTCAGATAGTACAAGGCCAAATAACAAAACGTTGAATAAGCGGTTAAGTTCAATTATCATGAAAAATGGCAATTTTACGAATACAATTTTGCTGTACTCTAGCCAGATATGTGGTATGTAATCCAGGCCGAGTGCAGAAAATAAAATAAAAACCTTTGAATGACAATATGGCATACATTAACAATATTTGTTGATGTAGATGTTGTATGGTGATAACGAGATTAAACTATTTGGAAACAATAACATATAATTTTATACATTAATTGTTATGTTATATATTCTCCGTGCGAGAGTAACGATTATGATGTAGTAGCTCATCACCATGAGGCACCAAGAGTGAACAACAATGTTTTTGGCTAGAATGAAAGATATGAAAGAAAGTTTTGATAGTTCCGCTAGTGTGCGGCAGGTTCGAAATATGACAGATGTTTTTAGGAAAATTGAGCGAAAAGGGCATGTGTACGGTGGTACTCGAACCAGCGACATTTTTGCCTAACATCCCACTGCGGGGTAGGTCGAAGCACGGACTAAGTCCGCCACTTCAACAGGCAAAAATGTCCGGTTGGAAGACGCTCATGTACCACTGTGGCTTGTATAGTTATTCTAGCGATCTATTGTGTGCACTCTGTTTACTGATGCACATGCGAAAGAACTCTCTCCTTTTTGGGTTTGTTTTGATTCGCACCGACTGACGATCACTAAAGTTTTTCTCGTCGTCTCAACCCTAGAGACCTCGGAGAGAACACCGTGAAGCGATGCGATACTGGTCCCCACCAGTATAATTAATGGTCGATAAATTTGTCATATATGTATGTGTCTCCAAGTGGCCCACCACTTTCGTTTCTTCAAAGATGATACCTACAATATTTTAAAATATTTCAACAAAGCTTCTTATCGTATCTTCTATACTGATCAGATCCCATGTACGTCCTAAATCAGAGCTTCAGAGAATACCTTTATTTGAAATTTAAAAAATAATTCAAATGTCTGTAAAAGTCTGCAATATAAATAAGATGTCATGCTAAATGTCTGCATCGTTCAAAAAGTCTGCAACAAAAAATTAAAAGTCTGCAAATTTAAAGACATGTCTGCAGATATGGCATCCCTGCATACAAGATCTCCCTTGCTTACATTTGAAGTCTGTGATAGGAAAATACTTGGTATTTAGAAAATTAACTTTGCCAAACGAAATTAAAATACATCACCTTATATTTGCGTTATTTTAAAAATTTAAATGTTGAAAATCAATAGTTTTCAATTTTGAAATCAACATGTAGAAATATTTCCGATTCATTAGGGCAAACATTTTGAAAATGTGTGGAGAAACGACTGTGATCTTAACGCTCAAAATCTGACCGAGTTGTTTGAACACTCCGTGACATATATCGTACATTTATGTTGAAATTCATAGCTGAACGTCTGATAAATCTATGGCTGATGGCTGATGAAAAAAAACATGATAGTTTATCATTGATTCGATCGTATGACATCCAACATCCAACATCTTGTCGCAAAAGTTCAAGTGCAGGAAGCGAAACTCATAAATGGAGTGGGCGTGGTTATAAAATCGAAACTATCACAATAAGAAATATGGAATGAAACTTAATAAAATGAAAAGCACACAGAATTTTTTTTTTTTTTAATATCATGAAATTTCCCTAGTTCAATTGGAAGCCAAAGGAGGCGTAAACAACGAAATTGTTTTGCAATCTTTCATGCTCCATACAACAATGTTTGCAATCTTTCATACAACAGGCTAGATTCAGGCGTTATCTGGCTTAAGTTTATACAATATCTACTATTTTGTACCAAATCTAGCATTCTCTTATGTGCATTAGATAATGCGGAAACTTCAATGTTTATTTTTATTTGTGCAGAATATAATATTAAAATATTTGCTACTCATTTTTATGAACCTTGAAAACCAAATTTTAAACCTGTTCAAAATCAGATTTGTTTGGAATACAAAATTAGTAAAGGCACGAAATTCAAATTTCCATGCACAAAAAATAATTTTCCCAAACGAATGGTGTATAAATTTACAATGTGTTGTTCAGTCGAACGAATGCAAATGAATTAATGATACCATTCCTGTCTCATTTCTATATCAATTAACACTTTAAACTCTCCCAGAATGCTGAAAGAGATCCATAGGTAAGGCAGTCATAGGCGTAGCCGGGATTTCCAAATAGGTTGGAGCAAGATATGTTTTTAGAGAGAGAGAAAGAGAACGAAAGAGAGAAATTACACCTTCTTCAACCAGCGGTTGCATAAGATAACGTAACATACATAACATTATACAACGGACATCACAACGCTCGGTGGCCCAGAAGATTAGGGACATTTTCAAGTTCCACCGGCTAGAGCAGGAATCGAGCCCACACTTTGTGACAATCCACCTGAACGACGGGTGAATTATCTTCTCTACGGTTACCCAAAGTACTTTAGAACACCCGTCAAATTTTGGCAACAAGATTCAACAATTCTAGGCTTATTCTGGAATTAAAAAAAACAAAAAGGATTTTAAAAACCTTAGGTTTTCTACATGTTTCAAAATCGAACCGCATTTAATTAGCAACCATGGTAAACTCTAGCGGGTACTGTCATGTGTCCAAATATTCACTTTACAGTCGTGTTGGGTTTTTGTATAGGATAACCACCGAGTTTGTTCACAGTTTGAACTGAAAATATACTTTTCCTCAACGAGCCTCTCACCCACACTGAAAATTAAATTTTGATTTTATTAAGAAATCGAAGGTAGGACTTAAAAAATCTATTCGTTGTATTCATTATAAACCGATTTGTACTTTTCAGAAGCTACCTTCGTATTCAATTTCACATGCTTAACCCTCTAAAACACGTAGCATTTATTGGCACAGAAAGAACATTCGTGCATTGTACGAAAACAATATAGACTACTACGAATATTTTGTTATCAATAAAAAGAAACTCTGGTGGTTGCATGATTGACTGACAGATCTTCTATATCGACTCAGTATGTAATTGAAAAAAAATTAAATCAGTGATTCCAGCACACCCGAGGAGCAATACCAACATGTACCAACATGAGCACGATTGAAGAGAAGCAGCAATTGGTTGATCTTCATGAAATTCATTCCGTGCACTGTACAAAGTGGTATTATGATAGCATTTCACCAGATAACAAGCATTAAGAATGTTTCATACAATTTACGAGACATTTGTTCTATATACAATATTCATACTTACGAAACGAGTGAAAGCTAATTTACGAAAATAAATGTTCGGTGTATACACAGAAAAAATTATGAAAATTACTTATGATGTAATCTAAACCATCACTGAAAACTCGTCGACATAATTAATCGTTGTGCATATTTTCCAATTCAAAATACAGTAAATAACTTGTTCATGTAAAACTGTATCGCATTTAAAAAAATATACGAGCCTGAATTCATATATGCAATCGATAACATATAACTATACGACACGCTCTTACTTTTCCAAGTCAAACACTTGAAATATACACGAGCTCAACACAATTCAGCATCACTGCTCAGCTTGTCATGTCAGAATCAAACAAATGCCACCGTCATATTGTGTACGTCCAGGTTCGGGAGTGAAAACTGAATATTTTGAAGTACGGTTTGAGAATGTTCGAAAAAATTATGTGTGACTGTGGAAATCGCAGCGGAAGTGTGTTGGATTACATGAACCACACCCTAATTCACCGAAATCAGCATGTTTACAAGTGTCTGGTAGAAAATTTGAACTCTGAATAAGAGTAACTTGACTGCTTTTTATTCTTTGTCGATGTGTGAAAAAAACTATCGAACACAGATGACATTTTCTTGTAGAAAACTTCACAAGACCAATAAATATATTGTTATCAATAACATGTTGATTTTATTTTTTAAGCAAAAAACAAACAAACATATAATTTGCTTTATAGAATCCCAACAAATTTGACCGGTTGATTAAAGCATATTTTAAATTTACAGCGCTTATTTATACAGTACGAGTAAATTTACAGCTAACATTTTTCTGTGCTGTAAATTGAGGATCACGCTTAAATTTCTATTGGATATGACGTAGGTAAATTTGTTGCATCTAAGTCGTCATAAATTTACATGTTTCATTCGAACTGTGTATATTGACAAAGCAACACCGCAAAAACACAGTTTTTCTCCCATAGAAACAGAAAAAAATCTTTGAGGTAGCTCATCGAATCTTGCGGTCCATCTCTAAGCATCTTACTATAAGGTACTAGGTGGGTCTTCATAGATTGCCTGTCAATATGCAAAATTTGGATGACGTCTGTATTGAGTTATCTACAACACCCGTCAAATAATATTACTCCATCCAATGTATCACAAAACATAGCAATTGATTGAGCGGATTGGAGATAATGACATTATTGAGTATAGGATCAAGTCTCCCCGGTTGATGCTAAACCAATGCGCCAGGACAATAATAAAAGCATAAAGTTGCACATAAAGTTGCGTTTCGTATTGTTTCGGTTATCAATAATTCAGCGATATGAGTAATCGAGTGAGCACAGAAAAATAAACTACAAAAATGCTTCCGGGTGAGATGTTTGGGATTCGCTGGGCTGGTGGTCCGGTGGTGGGGATCAAAAATCATTGTGATCCATAATATTGGTTTGTCATGTTCTCTGTAGCACCATATCCTGGTGCAAGTAAACCACTATCCGATTTTGTGATTGGTTTGAATAGCACTATTTGTGTAAATAGGTTCAAATCAGAAATAGGTCGAGTTATTAGTACAAGACACTGAAGAAGTCTGCTCATTGTAGACGAAATACGCGTATCTCAAGATAACCAATGGTAATTGGAATTAAATGAAAAATACTATTTTTCCTTCTCATTTCCAGAATTATGTACTAATATTAAAAAATGGGGATATATTTAGGATATAACCGCAAGTTTAACGTAGGATCGCGTTGGTGCTTCCCTTCTTATGAAATTTCCTTCCCTTATTTGACCTGCATTCGGGCGAGGCAGGTGCTGGTTATTGCATTAGTTTGAGATCACCCGTTTTTTTTTCACATTGAGAATGTATGCTAGTCGCAATCTTCATCTGGTGGTTCTTTGTGTAAAAACAGCACATCTGGCAACAACGGAGTAGCAGCCTCGGGTGGTCAATCATGTTTATTTTCTTACTTATGCTGCTATCAACGGATAAAATCTATAAATAGGATAAAACAACAGCAACCTTTCGCTCTGATTAGCATGCTGTCTTGTCTCTGAAATTCGGATATGAGTCGTTTCGTCTTGCCCGTAGAAAATCATATGTTGAAAATTTTTAGTCTTAACTATTTAAAAAAAATTCTCATGGATGCCCACTTTTTGCACTTTTTTTTCTACATCTTGTCACAAAATCGTGGCAACTTCGCGCTTTTTTATTGAGGAAAAGGGGCAATCTATCAAACATCAACACTTAATAATAAAACATTTAGGCAAACATTAAAATTCTGAAAAATTTTCAAAAGTTAG
>JASCZW010009027.1:0-74467 GCA_034211315.2 Aedes japonicus
AAGCTTTTGTAAAAAGATTTTCGGGAGATTTGGGAAAATGTTACCGAAAACAGACCGGATGCAGTTGAATCGCCGAAACTACCAAGGAAGAAAAAGTTCCGAAGCGTTACGAAACCGATGTTCCAACTTTGACAGTATCAATTGAAGAGACCTACGAGAAGCAGTTCAAAGAAATTATAGACAATATCCTAGGATCGCTTACTTCTCGCTTCGGCACCGAAACATTTGCGTTTGTGTTGGAAGTAGAACAATTCATACTGGGAGACGATACCAATAAAGACAAAATTATCAGTTTCTATGATAATGACCTTGATCCTGATCTTTTGATGTTACAACGGGAGATGTTTTTAAAGATCGTCCAGGAAGCTTCTGAACCCGTTCAAAACATCTCCAGCATCGTCGATTACATAAAAAATGAAGCGCATTTGATGGATATTTTGCCGGAGTTTGTAAAGTTCTTGAGAATCTTTCTCACAATTCCGGTAACGTCAGCTACTGCCGAAAGGTCGTTTTCCGGCCTCAGAAGGCTCAAAACCTACTTACGATCGACTATGGGACAGCAAAGATTGAACTCTGTTTCGATATTAAATTTCCATAAGGACATGGCGAATGATCTTGATTTGGATACCATCATGAACGAGTTCATCAACAAAAATAACCATAGACAGCGCACGTTCTTCGTTAAAAGTGAGGTGTAATATATTAACTGGTTATTTTTTTTTGAGTTGGCTATAATAAAAACGTGAATAAAACTCTTTGTTTTGATTTACTTATTATACCAAAGAACATCACCGCCGTTTTTTTTTATAAACCAATTTCTCAACAATTTTTTTGAAATTTCAATCCACTTTTTCCCTGACATTTTGCCCCCCCAATAATTTCATGAAGTTGGCGCGCCTGGTGGGCATCCACGATAAGCTTCTTGTTACCGTAGCTTCTTGTTACCGTCCAAACACAATGATAACGGAAACGGAACGGAAAACGGCAATTTTGACAGTTGCAAATGACTTCGATATGTCTAATTAGAATCGGCTTGGATCTAGCCTGTTTTCTTTCCGACAAGCAGGCATACTCAGATCGGGCTTTGCCGTTTACCGTTGCCGTTATCATTGTGTTTGGGCCATTAGGCTTCGTTCCTACCTGACTGGCAGGTCAACGTCTGTAAAGATTGGCGACTATGCTTCATCAGCTTTCCCAGCTCTATCTGCAGTTCCTCAAGACAGTCACTTGGGGCCATTCCTTTTTCTGCTGTATATAAACGACGTCAACATAATTCTCACATGCTTCAAGCTCTCATATGTGGATGAACTGAAGCTCTACTACTCTGATAGGCAAAATAAAGTGCCCGCCTCATCGTTTTTTTCAATTTCTCTCATTTACTTGGTTCAAATTAAAGTAAACACACTGTATGTTTTTAATTATCTTATTTTTTATATTCTTTTTAAGTTTCACTTATGGAATACTGCAAAAAAAGGAGTTTTACTTAAAGAAAAAAAAATCAATTTGTGTTGAAAAAAAAAACAGTGACAAAATAAAGTGCCCACTTTATTTATGTGGAGGCCATTCCAGCGGTTTGATCCGAAAAGCCGGAAGAAAGACTTGGTCTTCTTGGCAGTATGCTTCGGGTCGTTGTCCTGCTGGAATACGAACTTCTCTTCAAGGCCCTTCTGGATCAGCGAAACCTCCAGATTTTCTCGCAGGATGTTGATGTAAGAATCTGCCGTCATTATCCCGTCGATTTTCATAATGCTTCTCACTCCACCCCACGTAAAACACCCCCAGACCATCACATTTCCTCCTCCGTGCTTCATCAGGCCTTGGATGTGGCGCTCCTGAATCTCCTCTCCCGATCTGCACCAAACACGAACCCACCGCTTTCGGTTAAACAGCTCGAATTTTGATTCGTCCGTCCAGAGCACCGTTTTCCAGAACTCTAGGGGCTAATCAGCATGCTCCTCAGCGAACTTAAGCCGTATGGCTTTGTTTGCCTTGCTGATAAATGGGCGCTTCCAAGTTTGCTATTCAACCCCTGTGCTACGAGACGGCGACGAACAGTTCGACCGGAAACTGATAACTGAAGGGTTTCCTGGATCTTGCGGACCTTCGGGTTCTTCTTGACTTGGCGCTTGATCTTGGTGTCTTTTCTCGCATCCGTTTTCCGCTTCCTGCCTCTGCCAGGGCGATCCACCACTGATCCAAACGTTTTAAGCTTCAGAAGAATTTTGCCAACCGCTGCCTTACTGATACTGTACTTCTTAGCAACAGCTCGGTGCGATTCACCGTTTTGCACATCACGAACGAGCAATTTTCGGATACACAAGGGAATTGCTTTCGAAAGCACTGCGTTCTCCATTTTTTTTTTTCAATTGAATCAAATGCGATCACGTATACAAATGCACCAGGTTGAGCCGTTTGCTTCAAAACATGTCAAAATATCAGAAAATAAACAATCGAGGGGTCTTCCAATGGAAACTTATCGAAAACATATCGATTTTTGAAGTGGGCACTTTATTTTGTCACTGTTTTTTTTCATCACAAATTGATTTTTTTTTCTTTTATCTGAATTTTCCAGGCGTCCGGGAAGACGCCCTCGTCCAGACTCTTCCCTCGGCATGGTCGTATCGCACGCTCGTGTAAGTGTCATAACGAGTCGTACCTCCGTGTACTTTGACGCCTCGGTCTTGACAATGAGGGCCTCTCCGCGGTTACCTTTTTCTTTTTTCGTCCTATTTCCCTTTTTCCGGACCTTGTTCCAGTGGCTTTCCCTGCCACGCCTAGGGTCGTCACTCGTTCCCCGTCCTAGCATTAGCGTCTGCTTCCGTGCTGGTTATGGCTGTTGTCGTTGGGGCCCTGCTACTCGGACCTCCTTCGGCGCTTGAGACAACGCGCGAGCTGGGTGTCGTGCCTTTTGCGCTGGGCTTAGCGCCGGGGCCTCTCTCTTTGCGGCAGCCGGAGCTGGTCGCGAGGATAGACCCTCAGACCCCACCGCCACGTTCTCATAGGTTTGTTTCCCTTCTGGGGCTTCCGATACGATACAGTTCTTGGATGCGCCAGGTGCCGTTTCACCCGGGGACTTGATAGCCCGCTTGGAGGTCCCTGTCCCTATGGGTAGGGTGAACTCTCCGACCGAGACGGATACTTTCGTCTGGGTCTGCTTCGAGACTATATCCCTCGCCCTTTCGGTAACTGCTAGCCATGCCAACTCTTTGGCACTTTGCTCGGCTAGGAGCTTGGCCTCCAGCTCTTCCATCTCCTTGCATCTCCTGCACTGCCATGTGATCCTAAGAAGGTTTGAGGTCCTTCGCAATGTTGTTGCGCGACGACGTGAAGTCGATAATCGCGTCCAATTGCTCAGACACCTCCAACTTTGACCCATAGGTTGGTAGATCACCTTTTCGTGGTGCGTTACGGGGTATCGGAACTACCACCGAACCCTAGACCGATTTAATTCAAACAACATGCAAAAAAAACCGTAATAGAAACATCAACAATTTTCACCTGACTATAACCAAATATACCACAAACGTTGAAGGTTAAACGAAGTAAACGTAGTAAATTTGACTGAAATTTCATGGAAGTTTTGAAAATAGGCATAGTCGGGTAAAATGGTAGTTTTTACCACAGAGAACAGACATCGAGGCTCGAACATTCTTTTCTCAATTAACTGTTTAAGCTTTTAAAAGCAAACCGTTAGAACATCAGCGCCGCCTAGCCCAGGTTTCACCAAACTAAAATTGACAGCGCCTATCTAATCTCGATGCGCGCAGGTGGCGCCATCAACATACGATTCACCAAAACTAACGGAAACGAGCTGTAATTTTAAAATGTCAGTTGCAGTTGGATGTCTGTTCTCTGTGTTTGTACTACAAGATTTTCTTCTGTGTACACACTTAGAAAATTTTACAGTATTCGGTAATTTTTTACCGAACTTTCAACAGCTGAACGTTCGGTAATCCGATTTACCGGATTTCAGTGAAATCTTACAGTATTCCGGTAAAAAAATTACCGGAACTTGTCAAATTTTACCGAAGTCCGTTGAATCGGATTACTGTTGAAATTTCGGTAAAAAGTTACCGAATACTGTAAAATTTTCTAAGTGTGTAGGGAACATATTTATTTTTAGTCAAGGGAACATATAATAGTCCTTAATACATTTTATGTCTTGTGAAAAGTGACAATACTCGGATTGACCCACCGAAGGATGAACTTGGAATAAGGAAAACATGGTTAGTCGTCATTTATGTGAATTCTCATTTTCTATTTGATTTTCTATACTTTGAATTGTTTAGGACTAGGGCTCTGATGCATCGGCAGTATCGGAATCATTGTTTGTTTTGTTCGCAATAAACCCGGTTTTGACGAATAAAGGGGCGCGCCTTTGAAGAGTGCTGTCACTCACAAATGGTTCATATAGCGGAAACTTTCCATAGAACTTGATTCATTGCCAACAAAACAAACAATGACAACTGTAATATCACCTAATACTTCATCATTTCTCAATAGCGATGAAGTACGGGATACGGACTATACTACAATAGATCAAACTACTGGTCGCAATGGTTTATGTCCCGAACAAAAAAAATATATATAAAAAAATAGTAAACCTGACTATCAAATTATTCTCTGTGTAGTCAAAAAATATCACTGTTGTTTTACAATAGATTCTATCGTATTTTCACCGTTATTGTTATCAGGGTTGTGATATTTTGTGTATTTGTTTTTCGGGTCAATTGTTGCTTCCGGTTTCCAGTTATTATTTCTATCACGCAAAAAAAATACATAGTTATCCAGTATTTTACGAGATCTCATGGCCGTCTCGGTTGAGCTCGGTTTCTGGTAGGGAGCAAGCGATCCGACGTTTGGCTTACACTCTCGCTGCACTTTACTCAATTTTTGAGTACAATTGTATGCTATCTCTTTTTCTCTCACAGAAATGTTACTCAATTTTCGTAAAAAGTGGATCTACTCAAAAATTGAGTTGATCCACTTTTTAACGAAAGTTGAGTAACATTTCCATGAGAGAAAAAGAGATAGCATACAATTGTACTCAAAAATTGAGTAAAGTGCAGCGGAAGTGTAGGTCGTTTGACACGAGTTTGACAGCTAATCGATAAGATTTGATCGATTCTCTGTCAAACGGCCTTAGCCAAACGTCAAATAGCTTGCTCCGTACACGCTAAGACAAGAAAACCAAAAATTCTTCATAAAATACCGAAAATCGTACAAAAGTGCACATACTGAGATTATCGGTAAACATGGATTACCGAAATTTCGGTATTGCAGGAAAACCGGGAAAAACATTAATATTTACTTATTTTTGTACGGTAATTTTTACCGAAAATGCTAGCAACTTTTTTTTTTTTTTTTTTTATTTCTTTATTATTGTGGCTTTCAGCCTCCTGGGCTGGTTCGCCACTAAATGCTAGCAACTCAATGAGAGCATTTTTAACCAAATTTAGGTAAAATATAACGATAAAATCTGTAAATCCACTTTATTGAAGAACTAAGTAAAATCAAACGTTTTGTTTTGGTAAATTATACCGATACTTTAGGTTTTGCTACCAAAACCTAATTTTCGGTAAAATTGAAACTGTATTTTCGGTAATCTGATCTTAGCGTGTAACAGAAACCGAGCTCAGCCGAGACGGCCATTAGAACTCCTAAAATGCTGGATACCAATACAAAATAGGAATCAATTCAACTATGTTGGTTTAAATATGGACCAATAAAACTGATGAACTAATTCAACAAAACCTTTGAGTGGAAATAAAACTTGATGCTCTATAGAATTGAACATCGTGTTTTATTGTTTTACACAAAAAATATTTTCGTAACCCTCCTAAAGGCATTTGCTGAAATAATAAACATTGATGAACTAACACAAAAAAATCGTTTAATTGGAATAAAACTTCATGCTTCATAGAACTGAATGTCGTGTTATATTGTTCATTTTTGTTTCTTAAGCTGAGATCACACTGTTTGACGAAACGCCAAATATTTGGCAAATTTGGTCAAATATATTTGACCAACGTGTGATCGCCATATATATTTGACCAAATAATGCTATGGCAAATATTTGGTTTGTGTTTGTCATTCAAATTATTTGATAATTTGTCAAATAGTAGGATACCCTTTGTCAAATATATTTGCTCAAGTCTAACAAATAACTTATTTGACACTCTGGAAATTCTTGAGTGGCAAACATGAGCAAATTCATACACAGAGAAAAATAAGCCAATTCATACACAGAAAAAAATCCGTTCATTTTATCGTGATTCTGTTCACGAATGATGAAACATAACCACAAACCATTCCAGGACCATTTCGCTTATTGTTGACGACCATTTCCGTGTTTGTTACGATATTTATCCCTAGCAGAAATATAATAAGCCTTGCGAAGTTTAAGCAGATGCAGTTCGGTCAAGTAGCAAAAACGAATGTTGTTTTGTGGAAATATTAACAGATTGCCCAGAATTTATTTCAGACACCTTGAATATGAATGCGAATATGAATAAAGAGCTCAAGGAAATCCTCTAAATATTTTTTTTAAGACTGCAGGATGCTTTAGAAATTGTTTTGAAGGTCTTTAACAGTTCAAAAGTTTAAATCACGTTTCGTATTTTAGAAACCAGTTTGCTCAGAAACTATTCCCAAGCCCTCTAGGGTGTCAAAGATTTGAAGAAAGTCCTTCGCATATTTAAAGACTTCAAGATGAACAGCGATTTAATACAGGATAATAACAATCAAAGCCCTTCCTTAGCTCAGTCGGCAAAGGCGCAGCTACAAAGCAAAACCATGTTGGATGTGGCTTATACTTGCCACACAATCATACTAATGCAAAAAATTTACATGGCATTGAAAACTCTCAATTAATAACTGAGAAAGTGCACCTAGAACACTAAGTTCTTCAACTTAGATGCAGGCGTTAATCCCAGTAGGAACGTCATAAAGCCAAGATCCAATTCCAAATTGCTACCCAAGTAACCACAAGCATTATATTATTGCACTTGTTCAACCCAAAATCAACATCGGTAATGCGGGATCGCATCAATTCAACAGTTGTCAAGTAATGAAGCGCTAGATTACCTTAAGGATGTAGTCATGCATTACCAATGCAATAATGCTACTTTAGCAATTTATTGTGGCATTAAAAACAATATTGCATTAGTTCGACCTTAGTGGGACCCTTTTCAGCTTTAATCCAACTTCAATGATACACTAGACGTAATACATATCATTCTCAACGATTCCGGAACCAAAAATCTTATACACATACTAATTTAACTGATCCCAAGCATATTTAAGTATATTTAAATCTACACGCAAAAAAAAGTCGCAGTAGAAACTACCATTTCAAGGGTTAAATTAAGCGAAATCACCAACAATTTTCAGCTCACTATAAATGCAGTTGATTTTACCATGCCTGCGATTAGATCAACCATGGTGCGGTTGATATCAATATGAGGTCTGTCAAATATACCACAAAAGTTGAAGGTTTTACTATAAACGTAGTAAATTTGACTGAAATTTCATGGTAGTTTTAAAGATAGGCATAGTCGGGTGAAATGGTAGTTTTTACTACAAGATTTTTTCGTTATTCTGAAGTTGATTCAAGCATATATTCGCAATCTAAAAATATAGTTGATTTTAGATGAAATATCATTGATTGAAATATACTTTTTTTCCGTTTATATGCAATCATTTGCAAACAGTACAGTAGTGCAAATGATACGTAATCAAATATTTTTAACGAAAGTTGGTCAAACAATCGATTGACATATTTGGCCAAACAATTTTGAGTCAAACATTTGCCAAAACGAATCAAAGTGTGATAGCGTGGACAAACAACTTTTCAAACAGTATTATTTGGCAAAACTTAACGAGAAAAATATTTGGCGTATTGTCAAACAGTGTAATACTAGCTTTAGACTTATATATAGCCCAACCCAAGGTCAGTTATCTGGAAAGAGAATAACTCGTTGATAGTCTGTTCTAAAAATTATAATTGATTATGTTTAAACTTACATTAGAAAAGCAGAGGCAGATACAGTATGAAATGTGCTCTCATAAAAATATTAAAAAAATGATGTAGAAGAAGATGTTCGCTCATCACCATGAGGCACCAAGAGTGAACAACAATGTTTTTGGCTAGAATGAAAGATGTGAAGAGAAAGTGTTGAAGGTCCGTCAGAGTACGGCAGGTAGGAAAATTAACAGATGTTTTGAAAAATTGAGCTGAGGGCATGTATCCAATGGTACTCGAACCATGGACGTCAATCTTTGCCTAACATCCCACCAGCGGGTAGGTTGTAGCGACGGAACAAGTCCGCCACTTTCTCTTCATCTTTCATCATCTTTCATTCTAGCCAAAAAACATTGTTGTTCACTCTTGGTGCTCGCTGGGTGATGACGAACATCTCCTTCTACATCATAATCGTTACTCCTGCACGGAGAATACATAACATAACAATTAATGTATGTAAACCATAAATGGTGGTAACCATTAATTATACTGGTGGGGACCAGTATCGCATCGCTTCACGATGTTTCTCTCCGAGGTCTCTACGTTGGAGACGACGAGAAAAACTTAGTGATCGTCAGTCGGTGCGAATCAAAACAAACCCAAAAAAGGGAGAGTTCCTTCTCATGTAGACGCATCTGTAAACAGAGTGCACACAATAGATCGCTAAGAATAAACTTATACAAGCCACAGTGGTACATGAGCGTCTTTCCACGCGCCAACTTTTGTTCGTTGAAGTGGCGGGACTTAGTTCCGTCGCTATCAACCTACTCCGCAGTGGGATGTTAGGCAAAGATTGACGTCCATGGTTCGAGTACCATTGGATACATGCCCTTTCGCTCAATTTTCAAAAACATCTGTTAATTTTCCTACCTGCCGTACTCTGACGGACCTTTTCAACACTTTCTCTTCACATCTTTCATTCTAGCCAAAAACATTTGTTGTTCACTCTGCTGCCTCATGGTGATGAGCGAACATCTCCTTCTACATCATAACTCACTTCTCGCAACTTGAGAATACATAATAATAACAATTAATGTATTAAAAAATGTATATGATTGCTATAAATCAAATATTATTTAAATTAAGCTCACACTGGTGGTTATCTTAAATAATTGTATTAGTTTGATTCGAATGAAATTCGAATTGATTTGGAACTTTTTATGAATTGAAACAAATAGAAACCTTGCATTGAATACTAACAGAATATTTGGTTAATTCAAAGCAGAGTGATTTCTTGGCGTGATTCATTTTTCCAATATATTCACTGCTGTTTCATTTCACTCAATTTTTGATTACTAAGTATACTAGGGAACGTCTATTAATAAGGTCATGCAAGAATAACCTTTTTATTAACCCCCTCCTTGTCACATTTTTTGTAGGACTCAATTTTTTTCATGGGATCGTCACGTTTTCCCAAACTCAAGCCCTCCTCCTTATTGTCTACACGAAAATGCTGCTTGATTATCGTAGACAGTGGATCTACTCATTTTCACTATAGATCATCTTTTTACGAAATTGATAACATTTCCGTGAGAGAAGAGAAAGTAATCACAATTGTAGTACAATATTCATGTTAATTCATGTTCAGGCCTAAAAGCCATTTGTAAACACTGACACTAATTGTCGATTTCTCTTAAGTCTTCTCACTCACTCATGTGAAATGAAAGCAGCATCACGGTAGAAGAATGTTAGTTCTACCATATGGAAGTAGCTAGATATAGTAGATCTACGTGATTCGTGAGAGATTAACGTTTGAGTCGATCTAAGTGGCTGCGTACGTCTGAATTCTGCATCTCTATATTGCACTTTGCGTCGAAAATGTTAAGCTAGTACTTCAGCGCCACTTCGGTTGTTTGTTAAATCTTGTTGAGTGTCTACGGCATGCACTTCTTTATGACCAAAAAATAGCACGTTGCTAAAACGCGAACCAGATTAAATAAACCACTAAAATGGCGCGAGGATGGCGCTGATATTACAATAAAATTTTCGAGCGCATAGACAATAATACCTTCTCACCATTTTCATGTGTCGATGAAAGTACAAAAGCAAAACTGACTACTGAATATTCGGTCAAAACCTAGAATCTATATCCGTATCTCATGATTTTCTAACTCAACTCAAGTTCATTGAATCTTCGGCAGCCAAAAGATATTATGGGATAATCTTGGTCATCCTTCTCACTAGTTCAGCTACAGGTTACAATTCAGTAGGCTCTGCCACAAATTCAATCGCTTGTCCGAAATCATCAGTTTTGTCCGAAGCATAAAACAGAACTTTTCAATTTGAAGATGATTACATCAGTGATTCTTAGTTGCAACTATTAACTAATTTGAGTGATCCATCCCTTGATGCACCGGAAAATTATTCTGTGAGTAATGTCGCTTGCGGATCACGGAGCCCTGACCGATTGTAGATCCTATGTTTCAATACCGACAATAGTTAGATGACCTATATAACATTCCAGATTATCCAATAAATGTCAGTTGATCTACCGAAAGATCCAGTTAACATGGTTGAATCACAAATCGTAAATTTATATGCCTTGAAAACCAAAATTGATATTCCAGATTCTAATTTCGGAGATTCAGAACTGTATGGCTGATATGAACATCCCGGATCGTCTAATAAAGCCTGCTGAACTACAAAAACTTAATAAACATGGTTGAAAACATAATAATCTTAATAGCCGAACAATCTACAGTTACGATTATAGATGCTGAGTTCAGTACTCAGGGCAGTTTGGATGACTTCGAACATCCCATTATCACATAATGTAGGTTGCCCTTTATAAGATCCAATGAACATAGTTGAATACATATAGTACATCTGTACGATTGGAAAAGCCATGGTTTCAATTGTAGTTCTAAGTTATGAATTATGAACAGGTCTGGTAAACCTAGACATCCACAATTCATCATAATGTCAGTTGAAACTCTAGATCCATTGAACATGGTTGAATACATGCTTCCAGAATTTATCCAATCTCAAACTATAGTTGAGCATAATTGCATCTCTATGTTCTGAGCTCCAGGGACTGTTTGAATGACCTCAAACATCCAGATTATCTCAAATATATAGCCACAGGAATGCTACACTTTCCACTGTAGGACCCACAGTTTCGAACTTCTTCATGTTCAGGACAAGTTTATAATTACTCAGAATAAATTTTATAATCACCAGATCGCACTTGTTTGGTTGCAACAACTGATTGTCCCTTTATTCATGGTGCTGACAAAGCAATGTTGCTGTTGGTAGTGTGTTGTAATAACGACAAAAAGTTTTTTATCTTGTTTCATGCAAATATGTCGTTGAGACCTGTATGCGAATCACAACATTTTCTCACAGCAACTATCTCTCTCCTATCGTCGATTACAACATTTTGTTGTTCTTCTCGTGTTTTGTTGTAATACATTCAAGTTACAACATATAATTGTTGCAAGTGAGAGAATAACGGTGTATCACTCGTCATAGTTGAGTTGTCTCATGGTTTAAGGTACAAAATGTGAATATTTGACACACTGCTTACATTAGAGAAACTTGACAAGCCAGAGACAGAAGTGCAATCGCTTTTGAAGAGTTTGTCTGTTGGATGTCACAGCGATGTCAGTCGATAATCGATAAATGCCTCACTATGTTAATCATGCAACTCATCAAACCCATCGTAAGGTGGATTAGGTGAGCTGTTGAATTATGTAGTGGGCAAAAAGAAGAAGCAAGTCGTTCAATTTATCAGTTTCAAGAATAATGTCGCTTGTTCGGATGGAGAAAAAATGTTGTGCGCTGAAACCGCGTGATTTCAAAGTTGTAAGTAATTTTTACTGGTATGTATATGCGTCATTGATGGTTGATGCTATCCATGTTGTAGAAAATCAAAGATCAAATTAAAGAGACAGGAGAGTTCTGCGGCCAGATGGATTTTCTCCGATGCACTGTAGTTGAGCGGTGGTTAGCAAAATACTGGTGAAGTGGAGTGAGGAATTGTGCGTAGATCTCAGTAAAAAGTATACGCAGACAGTGATGACGACGACGGGATCAGATTGAAGAACTGGTGCCAACAGCTGAATCAAAGTATTTTTCTTCAACACAACACAAACTTAAGTTATACCATCCAAATAGAAATCATATCAAATAATGTTTTGATTTGAATATGGACCAATAAAACTGATTGACTTGATTTAATCGAATTGCTTTAAAAAAACCACCCGTATAGCGAAAAACAGTTTGGTTTATAGCCAAACTATATTTTGAGAGTGAGATATATTATCACATTTCATGTTATTGTTGGTAAAATAGTTAAATCCCATTTTGACTTTACAACCTCTGCATTAACACATATTGTTAATAAGTGCCATGTTCTCTTTGAAAGGTTTTTACTGTCTGCACTCAGTCTGGATTATATAACAACTTTTGGCATAGAGTAGCAAGAAATTGTTCGTGAAAATCACTCACTTTTTATGGTAACCTAACTTAACCGTTCGTTCACCCATATTGTTATTTGGCCTTTGTATCTGACATATTTTCCAAACTATATATAGATTGCCAGTTTAGCAGTTATCAACTATAGGTAAAAGTCATACAGTCAATAACGGAGAAGGTCATCAAAGTGTAAGGGAAAGTCCACTGAATTACTATCATCAGTGAGGCGAGGGACGGGGCTTTTGGGTTTGGGGATTGGAAAACGTAAAGATCCATACAAAAAAATGAAGGTTCAGTACAAAAACGTGACCAGGGGAGGTTATAAAAATCTTTTGAATAGTTTGTAATCATGCGGACGTTCATCGGAGAAAATCCATCGGCGCGCAGATACCTCTGCGTCCTCTCAACTTGATGTTTGATTTTCTCAAAGAAATGGATTAACATCAACTGAGTTAATCAAACACGTAATATATAACAAAAATGACCTGCAATCCTTAAAAGCGCACAGTTTCAGGCTCAACACTTTTTGCTCCATCCGCTATTTTTGATCTTCTTGGCACCGCACATAAAGATGGCCTTCTTGCGTGTTATCAGCACAACCTCAACAGCTGACCGTAATCCACCTTATACGATGGCCTGATGAGCGTTGTACGATGGTAGTACGTGATCTTCTATCGAGTAGCGTAGCCGCTTAACTATCGATGCAGATAAACTGATCAAAAACGATTGATGAGAAAAACAACAGCTACTATAGAAGTGATTTTCTTTGCGTGTATAGTATTATGAGCTCAGTTGAAAATCGAATTTATCGACTAGCGACAATCGATTTTAGCTCTCGTTCTGTATACCGCTAAGATGAGAAAACCTAAAATTAGGCATTTATTTTACCTAAAATTAGGTATTATGATAATACCCCCAAAATATCGGTAAAATCAGGCGATAACTAATACAGTAATTTTTACTGACAATTCGGTAATGTTCACTTTCAAATATTACCGTAATTAGTTTACCTTATATTGAATGAAATTTACTTCACTGAAGCTAGAGCGGCCGCTTTATTTCCAAAGTGAAAAGTAATTAATTTTTCTTTAATCAATCCATTCATAGTCAATCATTAGTTCCAAATCTTTGAAGCAATAACTTTTGTATTCTTTTTTTGCTCTAGCACCGACCGGATCCTTGTAGCAGCAAGAATTTGGTGCAGAACGGCAATTTGGCGTGCAATATTGGGTCGATGCAGAGAAAATATCTCTGTAGTGGAGGAATCTTGGCACGTAACTGCGAAGTGAGTTGAACGTCGTCGATTGCGCTCTTGCATAACTATTTTTTGAGCTTTTAGCAAAGTAATTGGAGATTAAAGGGCTGAAAATTGATCGATAATGACTAAACTGACCAATTCCATGCACAGTTTAAAAATAGCCAGAAAGTTATTACTAATTTCGGATCTAGAGATGCTGATTAACCTCACTTAAGCTTTTACTTGGATTCATCCGTAATCTCTATTGCTACTTTTTCTTATTACAAAATAAAATCTGTCATGCATATGAACATTTGTTTCTCCTTATGCAAAATTAGTTAACCAACTTCCGAATAGAGTACATTTTTGATTGCGTGTCTTTTTGAAGTATCTGTAAAATAAAACTACGAAAAATACCCGATTTGAGTAGAAAATAACGATAAACAATCAGGTAATATTTAACGTTTAACCCTTTAAAACTATTAACCAATATTAGAATTGTGTTTACGCATTATTTGAGGTATGCAGTTATGCCTTGAGCGATTTATCGGCAGCTTTTAAATTAACGGTCTTTGATGTTACGGTCTTATAGCGATAGACACGTTATACCTGATGTCGGAAGAGTAGTGCAGTTAATGCAGCGCATTCTTGAGTGCGCCATACAGCGCGCGCTCCGACATTAAGTATTAGCGTATTCGCAGAATTCCAAACGAGGCAAAATCGATTGTCGCCAGTTGATAGATTCTGAAGTTTTCAACCGGTGAAACCATAATATCTTGCAGCCCAGTTGTGTTGTAGTGTTACAACAAATTCTGGCATAATTTTTCAATGTGATTTTTATCAGAGCTATAAATAAGACATTTATTACTTTTTCTGATCGGGTAGAAAGCGGTGAGCTTCGCCACTCCAAATTAAATATTATTATTTAATTTTGATCTGCACTTTGTCATATTTTTTCAATATGTGCAACGAGGGGCTGTTCCATCACTCCTTAAATGTACGCATAGCCATTTTGCACTGATTCGCACTGCAGTCACTGCTGACCTCCTTGTTTCATTCATTTTCTCATGTCAGTCGGAATGTTTCCATTTGCCTGCGCATTTAATGTTGGCTCTCGCGCAGTCACATCACCCTTCACAGAGAGAGAGAGCACGCAACATACATATGTGTGCATATATGCCCAAACAGGTTGGCTACACGGTAGAGAATCATACAAACGAGCGACGACTCACGGGGGAAGACATTTTGAAGCGCAAGTCTCGAATCGGGAATGTCTTGTGTGTTCTCGCTCGCCTCTTTGCCAATGTACTGGTGGTGACGATGATTTTCATTGATCATTGCGACTGAACGAAACGAGCCAGAAGTTAGGAGCCAGCTATAGTGAGTGAGTGGACGACGAATACAGAGCGTGCGAAGGAGGAGTTGTGCATTCTTCTCGATCGAAGTAGGCGAATTTTTCGGAACGGAAAGTCCTGTTTAACGTCTCCGGGGATCATTTTCCGCCTCGTTACGATCGTTGACCGCCCGAATGTGATCCGGAAGAGTTCCGTTGGTGCAATTGCGAGTGGTAGAAAGTCCAGACCGTCCAGGGTTGAAAATCCGAGCGTGAAAATTGTGTGAAAGATTTACGTTCCTCTCTGTGCTGTGTGCATAGGTGTCTCGCTATCTCTTGCTGGCCGTCGTGGTTAAGTGGGTATCGTGCCGTTTCGGTCCGGCCAGTGAAGGCAGCTCAAATCTTTCTTTCGATAAAGTCGGTTCCTCCGCGCGCGTCCACCCTCGCGTGTTTGGCCCACTGGTGGGTTGTGTTATTTTACTTTTTTTATTGTACCATTCAGCAGTACGCGAGGAAGAATAGTAGTGTGTTCAGTGCGTGCGTACGTGTAGTGGTGCGTGGTGCTGCTACGGATGATCAGGGCACACACGGAGGAAGGAAAATAATATACATCGCAGGTTTTGGAATCCGATTTCCGAAAAGCAAAAAAAGGCAAGAGAAAAGAAACGAACAGGAAAAGTGTTTCGTGGTTGAAAATAGTTTTCGCTGAAGGATTCGATTTGGAATTGGCAGGGGGAAAACGTGAATGGTTTGCGACTTACTAAAGTGCAAGCAACGTGAACTAGGAAAGGTTTAATTAATCCTAGGAAGAAAATCTCAAGGCAGAAGTAGTATTAGTACAGGTGAACGGCGAAGACAAATAGAAGGCAAGCGGAGGAGGAGTAGCAGCAGCAGCAGCAAAAAACAGGATGTATCTCAGAAGAATCTACATATCGACGATACTGTTGGCATGTTTTATGCTAACAGCACCGTGGTCCAGTGCTTTGGCACAGGATGAACAGGTATGTCACACTATTCTATTCCATCCTAGGAGGCGGCGGTGCGCTCATTTTTTTTTTTTAATGGAAAACTTTTGTACAAAACTCAAGCAAGGTAATCCACAGCGGTCGTAGCAAGCGGGTGGGAAAGAGAGAAAAACCCAGCAGCGGCTGGCTGACTGACTGGATGAATCAAGGCAGTAAGAATGCTAATAACAATAATATTAATGAAATCAGAATCAAGAAAGAAAAGAAGAACAAAAGCTACATGGCAGCAGAAAAATATGAATCGCTTTTTATCAATGTTGCCAGCTTTTATGGGTTTATGATGGTGTGAGGCTGAGTTCGCGTTGGCGATGGGGAGAGGAGCCTTTTTATGCATTATTTTGGTGCCGGAGGCTGTTCCGCTAATGATGTCACTTTTATTGTGCCTGGGCCTTTGTGCGGTGCAAAACGGATGGACGGACGAACGAACGAACGAACAACCAACCGACGACCGACCGACCAAGAGAGGGTGTGACATCATTAGTGTTGTTTATTATCACTTTGGTGCGGTATCTTGGCGCCCGGCCTCGTCCGCCTCGGGTAGGTTGTAAAAGGATTTTCGGGCCGAGGAATGCCGTGACGTTGTTGGTTTTCGCTGCATTCCTGGGTAGTGTGTGGCCGGGTTTTCAGTTTGTTAGCTATGGGTTTTGGCAGGATTGGGTTACTCGAGCAGGTGACCGAGGGTTTGAATGTTTATCATTTATTTATTCATTCACAGATAAGCGCCACTAAATTTGTTTTTAACCGGTGTATGGAGTTTAAAAAGCGGCATTCGACTTCAGAGGGATGATTCTATACCCGCGGTATGGCCGTAATCCGTTCACGAAAAAGTTTAATTCGAGCATGTTGTGGGTGAAGATGATGATTCAATTCCAGCTCCACCTTTTCGCAAAAATTAATCAGCTAACTGGTCAACAGTGTGTTGTTAGCTGACTTTTGATAGTCAAACCAACTGCGCAGCATATGATTCAGTGAAGTTTCCAAGAAAGGTAGTTATATCAGCAAGAGTATCTGAGGACAATCCAAGATTATGAATTGAAGGAATTGGAAAAAGTTTATACTGCAAAAAATCTACACTAAAATTCTGAATAAATTTCATTTGAATCGCCAAACAAGTTACTCTCACGTGTAAGATCTACTTACAATGCTCGATTATTGATTGTAAATAAGTTGAATCCGAACCCAAATCTCCGAATGCAGTGCGAAATTCACCCGATCACAGTTCCTGCAAAAAATCCTGAGCATTTGATAATAATTTTGAGTTTCCTTCCATCAACACCTCGAGCAGAGCATGAGCATGATTGACCGCCCACGGATGCTACTCCGTTATTGCCAGATCAGCTGTAATTGCACAAAGAACCAACAGATGATGTTTGGGACTAACATACATCCTCAATTAATAAAAACTGGTGACCCTTTATGAAGCAATACCGGCGCCGGCCGTGCCCGAATGCTGGTCAAGTTGGGAATGGGAACGAACGTGCTGACCTGATACTCGCTTTGAAGGAAGCCGAGAAATCCTCTACACTTCCACGAGAAATCACTGGGATGTTGGATAGTTGGTAGAAGGCTAGCAGCAGGGTTGTTTTTGTAAACGTTACGCATTGATTGAAAAAAGACAAGAACATCGAAAAACAAAACAAAATAAAACCGGATATTAGATATTGTCTTCAAAATTTGGTAGAAATAAATTGTTGCCTGAAATGAAACAAAATGAAGAACAAAGATATAAGTAAATTCCTTGTAATCTCCTGGATGTTTGATGAGCTTAGCCATTTTACTGAAAAGATACTAAGAGTTATTGTTGCGGGCTGTCGATGGTTGATTATAACTATGTGTTGAACACTTTTGACTGAAATGAGCATTGAATGAGAAAAGTGAGAACATTTCATTGACTTCAGCTTAATAGACAACTGAGTATTGTAACAATACTCAGTTGTCTATTAAGCTGAAGTCCATTCGACCTATATCTGATGAACGCAGTCGGCTGTTCTACTTAATAGCGACCTAAATTTTGAAATATTACTGATCTATACTTTTACAGTCACCCTTCATTGTTAGTGAGTTGTTTGTAGGTTTGTTATTGGTTTGATCATCCGAACTTTAAATTTTGAAATTTGTGTCGCCTCATTCTAACCATTGTCTTATATAACACCGTAGAGCCACAAAGCCTGAACTTTCGTAGAACTGATTTCGCTACATTGAGCGAATCTTTGGCCCAGATCAATTGGCAGTTCCTTGACTCATGTACCTCCTGATGCAGCGGTGGACATTTTTGGCGGGGTTGTGGCCCGGGCTGAATCCGATTTTGTTCCGGTGAGGAAAATTGCTCGTAAACCTCCATGGTCCAATGCTCATTTACGGTACCTGAAGAGTGTATCTGAGATCGAAGGCTCTTCGTTAATACTGTAATACTCGAAATTTATTCACTAAGCGAATTTTCAGCTGGTAAAGGCTGACTAAAAGTAAATTGGTACGACCCTCGCACGCCGCTGGCACACCTCTAGTGTTGGGAATCGAACATCTTGACAGTGGTTTGTTTACACTTCTATAGAGAACAACTCTTGCAAGTTTGATCAACGTAGTCGATCGCGTTCCGAAATAATGTGGAACTCGACAGAAGAAACAATATTGTGCACAAATACCTGGACAACCTGGAGTGCTCCGGTTCCAAACCGGATAAAGTGCTGAAGGTGCCGAAAACAACAGTTTGTCGAGTGTTCAAAACCTACCTAGGAAACCTGGAGTGTGGAAATGAATCAGCGGATCAACGAAAAAACTGGAACCAGGGATCGTCAGCTGCGCAGCAAGGTGTTGAGGTGCATAAAAGATGTGACCAGAAGGTACAATGCCAATTTCCAAACGATGCGGAACATCCTTGCCAGGGAAGGATACAAGTTGTACAACGCCAGTGAACATTCGAACCGGCACATGAAGCCGAATTCCGTAGCCAAAAAGCCGTAGGACCGTGTTTTGAAGAACAAAAGGGCTGCTCAGTTTTAAGCAGCTTCCCGGTAAAGTTTTACATCGCGACTGGACGTGGGATGTGCCGAGAAAATTGAAGTTTGCAAGTTTACATCGAAGAATGCCTGAAAAGCGAGTATTGTCGTTGCGCAAGCATAAGGTCATCTTTGACGCGATTCGACCAGCTGCCACTACCCAAGGTGGTTCTGGCGTGGTATGCTGTCAACAGGATCGAATTTGTCCCTAGCTAATGAATCCTCCGAATTGTCCGGACCTTCGAGCAATCGAAAATACTGGGCAATTTCAAAGCAGCGACTTCGACGAAGCAGCGGGCAGTCAAGGACATCTTGCAATGCGGGCAAAATCGAACCTTCGGTGCAACTCAAAAATGTTCTGGTATTTGAGAATACCAAAGCAATAAATGGCTACCACTTGAAACTCATCTTGACGACAGTATCGCTAGCATGCCCTTGACAAATGTGATCTTCTATCTGGCTCTGGTATCTTATTAACTCGGGTTTGATTGTTTTCCTACACGTTTCATACTGTCTGTGCCAACCTGTCATTTGATTTCTCGATTTCGCATGGAGTTTTTCAAAATGACAAACGGCTAAAACTAAGGCAGAAAGAGTCGAAGGATAATCCGTTCCGGTCACAACGCAGTTCTATGATAGGCTGCCGTCCACTTAATCAGTATTTATTTGTTTGTTCATACGGGCATACCCCCTTGTCATCCACCAAATAATTACTCCTATCATTAGATATTCCTTGGAATGTGATGTGGACGGTGCTTCATCGTCGGTGATCATCGTTTGGGGTACCAGCTCGCCGAATTCTTCAGCGTTTTCACTGCCCTGGCCAAGTTAGTAGCGTGCACATGGTGCGACTCCACGCTTTCGACTTCAATCGTCGTATGACTTCGTCCTGAGGTTACTCGGAATTGCATACAACTTGCTAGCAAAGTTTTGACGAACCCCTTTGTGAAGACTGTGCATACAGTCGTACGAGAAATCATCACGAAGAAAGCAGCGCAGAGAGAGTAGGAACTATCTGAAGAGGACAACGACTTCAGTGGGTTGACAGATTCCGGCAACGGTTGTTGGGGTTTTTCGTCTCTGCTGGGTGTTTTTTCAACACGTATTGGCTGGCGTTTCGGACAGGTTTTTGACCTGGACGTAAAGTGTAAAGTCTGTAAAGCATGTGATCAGTGCTTAGAAAAAAAGGCGACGCAGAGTTTGAAGAATGGTATGAAGATCACAAGAGCAGCTGTCAACGAAACAACGAGAGAGCTTCTGGGAAAATTGAAGTGGATTCGATCATTGCAATGTTTCGCAGATCGGTTTATTTGCACGGTTTAAAATATAGTCGGAGATGGTAATACTATAACCTTCAAGGATATTCTGAATTCACAGCCATACGAAAACTTGGCCGTGCGTGAAAATGTGTGCGTCGATCATGTATAAAAGCGAATGGGCAGCTGACTTCGTCAGCTAGTAAAGAAGATCAAAGGATTCAGCGGCAAGGCAAAATTGACCGGAAAACTAATAGATGAGCTCACGATCTATTATGGACTCTGAGTCGCTCTGAACTGCTTGAACGTTGTCTCGGTGAATATCGCAAAACGCCAATGAATGCATAAATGTTAGCGCTGTCTATTCACAAAGGCAAGGAAGTTGTTGAAATTGCTTGAAATTTGGCGACCTGCAATTTCAACGAGGGACTGAACGGAACTCTCAAAGTAAGGAGAGTGCTGCAGCTGGACATTGGGACGACCTGCCATTCCTTTTGCGCGAAGACCGACAGTGAGCCCTACGATCGTGCTGAAGCGTGGTTGTCGAAGCATAATGGCAGACAAGGAATGCCACGAACTCGAGGAACGATTTGTCGAAGGGATTTTTTATGATCCCGGCATAGCAGACTATGCAGATATAATGATTTGATGTAAAACTGGACTCAAAACATCAAACGCGATTATCTCGGCTGGCTGAGTAGTGTATGGCATCGAAAATCCTTCACGTTGGTTTGTTTACACTTTCATAAAGTATAACTGGTGCAGACACTCCTTGAGTTATAGTCCCGGTAGTCACGCGCAGATCGCTTGCCAAATCATGTATTTCTTGGCAAACTTTGAAAGTTTCTGCTTCCGTACTTTCTCCGTTACATCAAATTTGGTGAAGAGCTGTAGCCCCGCAAGCTGGTGGAAGTCCGCCTTGACATAAGTCTCATCACCTATGATGAGACAATGAGAACTTCGTCAGCATCTGAGGGTACAGTTTCCGAGCCCGTGACTTTCCCACCGTATTTTACCGTTCGTCTCGATTTGGTGCCTTCTGCACTTTGTACGTATGCAGGCCCTCTCGGTCCTTGGCTCTCTGAACGAAGGACTTGAACAGATTCAAATTTTTGGCCCCATTCCTTACCGAAGCATTGCAATACAACCCCCTTTCAGTCACTCTGCTTCGATTTAAATGGTGCAGTAGTGTGCATTGGTTAAACGTCAGCATACTCATTTAAAGGTTAGTTGTAAGCAGTTGAAAGTTAACATCCGCGTCCGCATTGTGTCATGTGGATATTATTGCGGATGTTTTTAAAATATCCGCTGAAAAAAAAAAAGATTTTATGGAGAATTTCCTTCAATATTATTTAGTTGTCTGAGCATGTTTTACTTCTTGTTTCCATTGGTTTTGCACTACACACTTATTGTTTTTCGCCGAAATTCCAACAGCTTCCATGTATCTTCACCTTAAATCATTGAAACTGTCAAATATCCCATGTTGTTTGGTGAAATACAAACAGATAAAATTTTAAATTATCTTTTAACACCATACGTTCCTAAAAAATGTGGAATCCTTACCTCGAATATTTGATTTAGCCAGTCGTTGTTTCTCTCATAAAAACGTTCCTTTCCATGCGCATTTACCCAGCGTCGCACAGTGATTCCAAGGCGGAAAAAAGTCGAAAAATCAACTTCCTCATTTTACAATGAATATATTTTTCTAATTTTGTACACTACTTGAAGTTTCTTTTTCCAAAATTTCATGAAGATTGGATGAACATTGTGCTCTCTACAATTTTCCAAAGTATTGGTCCTAGAAAATCGTGGTTTTTTACTCCCATATAAAATGTATGGAGAATCGAAAAAAAAACTTCAACTAAGTTTTCAAATGTGAGCACACATGCGCACATACACCACAATAGGCTTATTTTAAATATTTTTTTACCAGCTTTCCGAAAATTTGTGTTTCATCTTGCGCAAACTTGCGCAAATACGGTTCTGGGAGGCAAGAATTCTGGAATGTCTATGAAACCCTTGAAATTGGTAAATACATAGATCTCATACTAAGTTACTTACCCTCTCTTACAAGGAAGTTAAATCTTGGAAATCCGTCTTTTAACCCAAAGCCTGGAAGACCGACTGTTATATACAACGAACTCAACTCAATGAACTGAATGTCTGTGTGTGTATGTGTGTAGGTATTGTATGTGTGTTACGAAACTACTAATTCACTTTCCCAAGTAACTACTGAACCGATTTGAATGAAACAACCACCAAATAAAAGGTACTGTAGTCCTATATGTTGCCTTTGAATTTCTGGAAACGGTTCACTAGTTCCGGAGAGTCCCCCGGAGAAGCGGCCAATTCTAATTCGGCCTAAAATCAAAACTCATCATTCGGCACCTCAAATTACGTGAATTGAAAAATAAATCCTATGGTCATGATATCAAATGTCCAGAACTACATTGACCTTATCCGGGTTGATGTTCCGGCTACTCCCAGTTTCAGATTTGGATCAAAACCCATCATGTGACACATCAAATAACACGAGAACTCAAAAATAAGTGCAATGGTGATGATATCAAGTTTCCAGGACCATCATGACTACATCCGGGTTCTTATTCCTAGTACTCACAGGAAAGTGTTAAAATGGTCAGATCTCACGAAGGGTGTATAAATTTAAGAGATAATTTTCAAATAAATTAATATGCAATGTGAGAACGAATTCATTGTAGTACCCAATTCGTGATTTCGACTAGATACTGCATGGTCCTCCGAATCATCCGGAATATGCGGTATGTTTGAAGACTTTCTTTCTATCTTTTGAAGACTATCGAAAACATATATTGCTTAGAAAACCGATTGCTTATGCAATGCCCGGGGTTTTTAAAGAAAAACGATACTGCATTCTGACTCCTTGGAAAGATGCACTGCCACTTCAAATTTTCAAACTGATAAATTTCAGTTACTGTTTACGATTAATACGTTAAATTTATTTCACCATGTTTGCTGCACCGTAGAAAGCATGCGGATGCAGTTTAGTTAGTGTTTATTGAGGAATCCAACTTGAAAAAAGAAGAAGACACCGAGTAGTGATAAATCTGACAGCTCCCATGTTAAAGTATAAGACGAAACTTTTACAAAGCTTCTAGAAAATTCAAATGAAATTCTAATTAATAGCGGTTTGTTGTATGATGTAAGAAAAATCCAAACAGCACAATAGGGGCATTACTTAAATTTTATTTTTATTTTGCTGAAAATGCCTTTATAGAGAAGTTTTGGATTTTTCTTACATCATTTAACAAACCGCTTTTAATTAGAATTTCATTTGAATTTTCCAGAAGCATTTTAAAAGTTTCGTCCTATCGTCCTTTAACATGGGAGCTGTCAGATTTATCACCACTTGGTGTCTTCTTCTTTTTCAAGTTGGACTCCTCAATCTTCCAGAAGTTGATAATTAGAACCCAAAAATCCAATCTTGACTAGATGAGTCAAATGGTATGTATCACTCGGTACTCCGGGCCTCGGAGCTTTTTCAAGCGATCTGTCTACCCTTTTTTTTGTAAAAAAAAAAAATAAAAAAAATGAACACACATTTTGGAATAAATCATAACAATCATTAAAATAACTTAACATTAAATCTTCTGAATTTCCTTAATTCAATTTAACATGAAACTTGTAGTCAACATTAAAACAATCAAAACTGGACATTTCTATAATTGATTAAAATAATAAGACTTATTTTCATGTAAATGTGAATTCCTAAGACTATAACTCATTTTTTAAAATAAACTTTCATTATAAAAGAAAATGAAAATCTGTCAAAAGTTATAATTCTTTGAAAAATATATATTTTCTTAATACCGTTATTTGGACCACCCTATTTTAAAATGGAACACCCTAATGACAAAATGAAAATTTCGAGTCATATATTCTTCAAAAAGGGACAAACCTTCCTATTTTTGCAGAAGTCTAAAATCCACTTCATCCTTTTGGTTTCGAATTGCTGAATTATCTTATTTGGTTTCGAATGTTCTGGAACTTCCGGAAGACCATAACACGCTCAAATAGAGCTGCACATTGTTCTCCACATCGCTGTGCTTCTTACATTTTACGTACAATCGGTTTCAAAAAGAACGAGACTAATAATTTACCATTTCATCGGATGTTCCGGATACTCCACGAGGCCTTAAAATGCCCATATCTCGGAAGTGTGGCCTAATACGACAATTAAGATTTTTTTTTTTTTTTTTTTAATATAACATATTTGAAATCAACGGCACAAAATTACTTGGAAACACATAACTTAGCCATGGAAATTCCATTTTTAGTCTTTTTTCCTCTTTTTGTAAGGAATGGAATCACTGTGCGTCGAGTTAACTGTTTCAACCAATTCGTCATATCTTCAGACACACTTGACTCACAGCCTGCACCTCTTGCTATCAGAAGCTGCACTACTCGCTGCTTTTTTCGATTAGAGTTTAAGTAAACTTTCACATTATCACTATTCAACATTTTGAAAAGCAAACATTTGCTGCACGTTCGAGTTTCAATTTGAGTTCAAATTATAGTTCCAGCGTACACTCAACCAAAACATCAGCCTGTCATCGAATGAATACTCGGCCAATTCCAGCCGAAACTTCAAAGTTCTTTTTTTAATAACGTATGCAAAGCGGATGAAATTCATTTGAATTCGACCGAAGAATAATCATCAGATTTTCGAATGCATTAAGGCCCGCAATCGAAAATTTACTAGGAGACCATGATATTAAACTAGTTGTAAAATAATACCTACAAGATGGCACAGCATGAAACTGGTACCAAAAAATACACCGGGTAAAAACTAAAAAAAAAAAAAAAATTAGGGTAAATTGGGGCAAAATGGACCATTGCTCGACCCGGCACAGCATGAAACCAACACCATTCCGATTCTGAGTTTTTAACATAAGATATGTTTCTTTTCAAGAAAAAAATACAGTGGCAATTGTAGTTATCGGAGTAAAAACTGAAAAAAAAACACATGTTTAGGGTAAAATTGGGCAAAATGAGCCAAACCATTGGCAATCGATTTATTGGCGTTTTTCCCTATAGAAAAGCATCAGTTCATGTATAAATACTAGCGGATTTGACATAAGTCCGATTACAGCCTCGATTATGCCCACTGTGCATTGGAATTCCGCTTCAACGCTTTCACGACGAGTGCACTGTGGTCCAGGGAGACAAATTAGGTAGAATAAATAAATAACTGAACAATTTTTAGTATATATATTCCCATATATTCAAACGTTACAATTCAAAAAAACGTAAGTGAAACCGATAGTTATATATACCAGTTGAATAAGTATATCTCAAAGTACATTTAAGCAGAATTTGGGAAAGGCCTTTTTTTATTTTGCTCTATAGCATCACGTTGAAAATATCGTTTTTTATGCCGTAAAACGTCAATTATCGGATTAATTTCAAGTGTATATAAACTAGGGGAATTATTAACAGTTCTTGATAGATATAATGTATATCGTATATCGTAACGTAGCATTATAACTTGGTGTGTCATCATTATCAAAAATATTATGTTATGTTTATGTGAGAGTTTATCATTTACTAATTATAAAATTGAAACTAAGTATTCAATAATCAAGTGCTCGGCTTTCTCAGGTAATTCTGATGCAAGTGTTCCCGAAGATATCGTATTTGTCAAAGAAATTACAGGATCTGATGATAAAGGCAACTTTTTGAAGACATCTTTCATATTTACTTTTCTATTGAACTTTCTGGAGAGGAACTCCCAATATTTTCGAATGCACTTGTTTCTTGTCTCTTCAACTTCTCCGCTGCATTTTCCGATTGGGAGCCCCGTATATTTAACTATTGCTGCTCCGTGAACAAGAAGTTTATGGTCTGTTGGAGACAACGCATACAAACCATATAACTTCTCGTACAATGCTCCAGTCTCTTCGGCATAATTCTTAAAAAAAATATGATTGGCTTTTGCTTCACAGTCACTATCACTAAGAAAGATATGGAACCGCTCCAACAAAGTTTCATTTAGTCAGTAGTAATTTTTGCCGTAGTTTGACATTCTCGGAAAAACTTTCGTGCCGTGTTTCAGTCGTTGGAATTGCCACTTCCTAGAATTTCCTAGAACAATTTAAAAATAAAATTAACAATATTGAAGAATATACTATTCTTACCCAATTCCTCACGTATCTTTTTTCGAATTTCCGTTTCCTTAGTTTTACCGCTTTGATTGACTTGCTAACACGCCATGTGGGTTTATCAAGCACCAGTCTATAAGACACTTTCAATAACATTTTCATAGGTCTTATGTATGCATTAAGAGGAGAAAAGCCATATTTATTTTTGCTAGAATCATCAGAGTCTGAGACCACTTCTGGAATGGTTAAGGTGTTTGCCAGAAGTTCCATAAATATAGCAGGCTTGCGAGTTGGTTCCAGTCAAATCGTTGACGACTTTGATGTCCATCATCGTTAACAGCGTCACTGGTTAAGAAATGGCTTGTTTGAATAACGTTACCATAGGCATTCTTCAAATTTTGATTTAGAAAAACTTCGCGTTTAGTTAGCTCTGCGTATTCTTTTGCAAACACCAGTTTTATGGGTCTACTATAGGGAATTTGATGAAGGAAGATCATTGTTCCAAGCGATTTCCTCAGTATCGTAGATCTACGATGACCAATCAACTGTAAAGGAACTAACGAGAATGCGAATATATGAGAATCTTTATATTCTTGCAGTTCGTGGTCCTCGTCCTCGTCGATAAAACACTGTTTATATCTTGCGTGATTGCTACTGCCATCACAACCCCATTTGTAAATAAGTGTATGTTCATCGTATAGCACCATGTCTTGAGACATGACTCGGCTTATCAAACTTTGGAAAAGGCGCTTTGTGGTATTTTCAACAAGATTCTGCAACGATACCTCAGCAACAGATGGTCGGATGAACAGATCTAATAGTAATAAATACAATAAATATGTAACTCATATTTCTGATTAAATGTTTAAACACAGTTTCTTAGCTTCGACTAATTTATTATACACTCTGCTTCTCTACGCAAATTCACCAGCAGAATATCCATATAAGCTTTAGAGAAACCCTTCTTGCATAAGAATGCAGACCTTTCTCAGCTGTAAGTGCATCAAGTTTTTCTTTCCGTTTTTCTGCCGAAGACCACTGCTGTCACAGGATTTTGTGCTAATTTTCTATCAATTTACCATCATTCCGGAGCCCAGCCGACGCTATGGAAGTTGCTGCAGCAAACGAGATTTTATGTGTCAATTATTGGCTGAGAAGAGGCTCCACCTTTTCTTTCTTTAATTTTTGTTTTGCATCTTTGAATGGCCTTTGTTGGACGGCCGGCGGATTGTTTTGAGGAACTCGTTACATCGAAGATAAATTCTCAATCAAGCCAAGTATTGTTGATTTTCAAAAACCGCTCCCGTTTTTGTCCAGCTGCACGCCATAGTTTCTGAAACTTCAGCATCTCCAGATAAAGCCGCTTGTGCACCAAATTAACGTTAAGTTTTTCGCCGGAATACCTTTTTTTTAAAAAAATTCCAACGAATATTTTTCTTTAGCTCCCTTTATTAGAAGAGAGATGAGAACGGTCAGGGAACTGCTGATGAATTAAAATGCGCGTTATTGAAATAACAATGCTCAAACAGCCAATTTACCTACCTTGTTGCGTTTTGAAAGCACGTAACACGATAATTTTGAGTCAAAAAGCAAAGCTGGCTTTGATTTGATCCACAGTAGAGTACGCTTGTAGATTTACGGCATAAAAATGATATTTTCAACGTGCTGCTATTAAGCAAAATCAAAAAGACCTTTCCCAAATTCTCCTTAAATGTACTTTGAGATATACTTATTCAACTGGTATATATAACTATCGGTTTCACTTGCGCCTTTTCGAAATGTAACACTGGTGAATATATGGGTTATAAAATAACAAAAATGGTGATAATTTTTCACAGAAAAGTTGTACGGATATGATGTCTTGGGATCTCAAAAAATAGAGTAGATAGACAAAAATAATCTTCTACAAAGTTATAATGCTTTGTTTGTTCCATAACATTGTAGAACATTTTGTATTTCTATCAATCAAAACAAAAAAGTTTAATAGTGAATTACTTTATTGTTGAAATAAGGCGTATAGGACATTTTTGCTAACAACGCGGCATAAGCTAACTAGAAACTGTTCAGAAGACATCAATACGCAATCTCTCATATTCATTGAATTATTAATTTATTCCACCTATTTTTTCACCCTGGACCACAGTTGTATGAAAGCCCCCACCCCTTCAGAAAAAGGACGGGTTTCGAACCTTCAAAGAAACATTCTTGCTTTCAAAAACGCCCAAATGCCAACTTTGTTTCAATTTGCTTGATTAGTTCTTGAGTTATACGGAAATTGGTGTCTCATTTGTATGAGAGCCTCCCCCTTCCAGAGAGAAAAGGGGTCTCAAACCATTATAGAAGCCTTCCTCAACTCAAAAAACTCCTGCATACTCATTTTCTAATAAATCCTGCATACTCATTTACTAATAACTCGACATTTTCAGTTAAGTCGAGTTATTAGTACGAGACACTCAAGAAGTCTGCACATTGTAGACGAAATACGCGTATCTGTCGAAGATAGTTGGAATTAAATGGAGAATACTATTTTTTCTTCTAATTTCTAGTTACTCATTTTCACGCCGATTGGCTCAGAACTTTCCGAATCTATAATGGTTAGACATACAGAAATGCCTGCCTGCCTCCAAAAACCCTCATATGCCAAATGTGGTTTCAGTTGCATGATTAGTTCTTGAGTTATGCAGAAATATGTGTTTCAATTGTATGGGAGCCCCCACTTTGAAAGAATGGAGGAGTCTCTTACCATTTTAAGAACCTTCCCCGGATCTAAAAACTAAGTTTCGATTCTATAAAGTTTTGATAGACAGAAAATCATTTTTATAAGTATAGAAGATAGATTGTGAACGAGTAGTCTGGCTTTGGTACGGGAGACCTGCTAATAATGTAGAACCATCACTGAAATCATTTCCGCTCGAACTACTATTATTTCTATGTTTTCTAACAGCCACAAACAAGATTAGCATGACCATAAGCATTAGCATTGACGTTTGCACACCTCGTGGATGGAGCTACAAGGAGGAATAATTCGTTGAAGACATTGTATGCCACCATGAAACGAAACTAGTTACTAACTACGGTTCTTCAAGCAATAATCTCCACGAGGACACTCCTCAATCGCTCACCTGGCCACGTTGGCGATAGGGAGGGTTTGGTATCTACCTTAAGAAGACACGAGGAACCCACGAAGCATTCAGAAGATGTTAAAGGAAAAAGGAAATGAATAGTCGGAGAGAACAGTTGAACAGAATGCCCTGTTTGGTGTACAGAACAAAAATTTATTAAAAAATTATCGTTGGGAGCATCTAGTCTAAGAAGGTTAAGTAATGCTCCTTTGCTCTTCAAACGGTTAGGACTATAGTATCAACTTTAGTCCTAGCTCCCTATGGCTTACGGTTATATCGCCATTACTCGCTCTCTGAAAAGAGAAGAATGTCTGAAAATATAAGAACGGGTAGTGAAAGCGAACTGGTCAAATTTCTTGGATTGCTGCAACAGCATTGCGTTACTTTAATATACAACTTTATAGCATAGCGTTGTCCGACCATTAACAATCCTGGGTTGGCTGTTCTAGAGACCATAGAAGCGCCAGAAGAGCTCCTTTGGGTATGACGGGCTCTTCAACAATCGATCTCTTACCACATTTTTGTAACAGCCCCGAACAAGACAAGTACTTAATAGTGAAGTCTGTGTTAGTAACAAGCACGAAAGGTCAATTGGAATTTGTGTTTCACTATATAAGTCATGACTCTAATATTTGCTAATTTTTCATTCTTTTCTTTTGAAAACTCATTGTTTTTTAATGTGTCCAATTGCTAGAAATATTTCCAACCGATTGCTGCAAAAATATAGCGAATTTAACGAGGAACAAATGAGTTGATACCGTTCAAAAACTGACCATTTTCGTAACGCTTCCAATTTTAGATTTTCCAATTTGCCCGAAGGAACAATTCAAGAAGACAAACCATTGATATCTCTCCCGCTGCAGATGAGTTGTCAATGCAAAACAACCCTAACCTTGTTTCCACTCAAATGGAGATGCAATTCGTTCCACCATCAATTACTTGAACCATAATCATTGCTCTCAAAATTTTGCACAGTTGAACCCTGGCAGCACTGTCATTGTCCACCCCCAGTCGCCCTCTCGTCCGTTTCTACCGTCCGGATCACACTAACCGACTGGTGTGCGTGTCATCGTCGTCGTCGGCCCACCAACATATGCCCGTTCTCTGTTGTCTATCTGTATTTCTCCATGCCGAGCTGTGTTGTGTTTGTCGCTCTGTGTTTTTATATTGATTTTATTGTCCTACGTCAAAATTTCGATTCCTAGGAATTTTCTTAACTTCTTCTTCTTGATCGTCCGTACCTTTCTTCGTACCTACCTCTCTAGTGGCCCGTCGACAGGAGGAGATGATGGTGTTGTGCACGGATGATTTGCGCACCGTTTTGTAATGTTATTGTTGCACACTTCCGAGAAGTAACTGATCTCTCCTGGCTGGGCGAGAGGGAAGATAAATAGCTGCAGTCGGGGGGAGCAGGACGGGACGAAAGACGGTGGAAATGTCATCCGAGCAAAGGCACGAAGATAATGGAACAACGATTCATCAATTATTCAATCAGATGCATCGAAAGATGACCGTTTCATTCTTTTTTCTTCAACAGAACTGAGAACGGGTTCCCGAGCTTGTTGTCTCATTTTATGGTCTGTCTGCACCCAAGCTGGCGAGGCATCTTCTTTTGATGGCAGGTCGCTAATTTGTAATTATCGATTGTAAAAATAGAAGCGGCATTGGAACCAAGTGAGCCTGCTGTCACCTACATTCTAAATGAACTAGATTAGTAACTAGTGGATTATACATTATTATTTTCCACCATCGACGGCAGATGCGCTGTCTGGGAGTTAACGAAACGCGAAACGTATTTGCAGGCGTCTCGCTGTATTTACATGTGGTATGCACTATTATAAGGTTACTTACTGCCGAGGAGTCTCGAGCTGTAGAACGGAAGAGCAAAGGCAATCGGGTGAAGAAAATGTGTGTGTTTTATAAGGGAATGTGCTTTCTTGTATGAGCCAAAGCAAATCTTACCTCGACGTCGTCGTTCCGCCTCCCCAGTTCCGCCGACGTCGCCGTCTGTCTTCGAAGGGAATGTGTACGTTTCGGTATTGCGATGTTTTTATTTTTCTTATGGAGGAATTCGAACGAGAACAAGAGTTTTGGCGAATGAGAATCTGTGTGAGGACAAATTGGTAGTTACAACTGTAAAGTCCATTATTTTTCATGATTTTATCATACCAATAGATCAGTATTTTTCGACTCTCTTTTATCAATTTTTCGACGCTCTTCTATTAATTCCTCGTGAACTACGCGATGGAATGCCCGATGGAGACTTATTGATTGCTTGTGGAGTTAACAATCTACCATGCATTGCTGGGAATTTACACAATGATAGAATTCGAAACCATGATCCCCCTATTAGGAGTCCCAGTATGCAGTGGCGTCTCGTCCATATGTGCACCTCGTGCACTGCACAGTCTAAAATTGTGTATTTCATGTATTATCAAATTCATCGATTTAATACTCCGTTAATACTCGCAGACTGGGTATTTCAAATGGTGCACCAGATCCTGTATATACCACTCGTGGATCGTTTGTAGATGTTTTTTTTTTTCCTATAACTTGATTGCCGATGAGTTAGTGTCTGTTTCGTGCACTTTGTGGTCTACACAGAGTAGTTTTACTCACTGGCTAGTTGCAATTTTATTCTGTTGTTTCTGTAGACAAGGTACTTTTTGTGGCATATCACAAGAGACTCGGCAAAGGAGGAACTATGGAGCAAGATATTGTTGTCAAAATTGACGTCCGGATTCGAAAGAAAGTGACACTTCGAAAGACGCCACTGCCAGTATGTCTAGGCACGATTTGTAAATAACAGTACGAGCTCGGTTTTCAAGTTAATTGAGTTTTTATTGCACGTTCTCTACAATACTCTTCTACAGTTCAACGAGATCCATTTAATCGTAAGCCAAAGAGCGGGCTTTTGATCTATCACTGCTCATTAGCTCCAGCACAGACTGTTTCCGCGAAACCAGTCAGTTCATCACCGTCGCATTGCAGTTGTATCTACAGGTTGGACGTCGTATTCAAATACCGTAATGTTTGTTTTGCTTCGTTCCAATCTTCAGCTGTTGGACAACTCACCTTCCTTGCGAGGATCGATGCCGAGATAGCGATGTCCGGTCTAGTGATCACTGCGACATACAGCAGACCGCCGATCATACTTTGATACTTGTGGTTCGAAGGTAGGTTCGCTCTCCTCCTTCTGCTGAATGAAGCCTGGCTCCATCGGTATTTTTACAGGTTTCGCATCCTCCAATCCGAAACGACTCGCTCGCTTCTTGATGTACGTCTTCTGGCTCAATGAAAATCCTGTAGTTGTGCGGTCAACTTGGATCCCAAGAAAGTGCTACGGATCTCCCAGGATCGTCAGCGAAAAATTTTCAACTCGCTATACTCCTCCTGGCTCGGAGTGATCACCAGCATGTCGTCCACATATAATAGAATATAGCTATATTTACCTTCCTTCAACCGTACATACAAGCACGGATCTGCATTTGAGGGTTTGAATCCGATTCGGCGAAAAACGGTATCAATCTTCTTGTTCTACATCCTCGCCGATTGCTTGAGTCCGTAAAGGCTTTTCTTCAGGTGGCTCCTTCATATAAATTGTCTCATCCAGTTCGTCGTAGAGGTACGCTGTCTTTACGTCCGCGTGCGTCACAGGGTGCTTACCAGCAGGTCGGTCCTCCATGACCCACGTTTTTTTGCTTCTCAGAGAGTTCATTTCCTCTTCCATGGCAGCTTTCCACTCTTCTTAGTGTGAACTGTTCTTAGCTTCAGCAACGGTTGGAGGATCTCGCGACTGCGCCGCAAGAGCTGCTCCAGAATAACGTGGAGGGGGGACCCCCTTGTTGTTCCTCAATGACCGTCTCACATCTCTTGAATCATTAATTGCTCCTGCTCCTCCTGTTCCAAGGAATCTCCAGAATCTTCTGCGAAACTATCATCATCTATTATCATCATCGAAATAACGCTTTGATTTTCTTTTTTGATATAGTTGGCAAGATCACGGACCTTCCGTGCAGGATTTTGATTCTCTAGGAACTCGTACTCAACGATCGCTTCATCTTCATCAACGCATACCGTGACATCTGGAACGAATCGTACATCTCGACTTACTACAAGCTTGTGGGTCTTCGCATCAATCAGTCGGTATCCTTTGTGGCCTTGGGGTCCAGCTTCGTTCTTCTCTGTTTAGGAATATGGACGTAGGCAGGGGTCCCGAAAACTTCTAGATGCTTCAAATCTGGTTTCTGTTCGTACCACAATTCATATGGCGTCTGTTTCACAGCAGCCGTCGGAAGTAGATTCTGCAAATAGTTCGCCGGATTCACGGCCTCCGCCCAGAACTTGTACGGTAGCGTCGCATTCAGCATCATACACCGCGCCATCTCGAGCAACGATCGATTTTTTCGTTCAGCAACTCCGTTCTGCTGGGGGGTGTACGCCGTCGTAAATTGTTGCTGTATTCCTTCTGCTTTGCAAAACATCTCCATTTCGTGGCTCTTGAATTCTCCTCCTTGATCCGATCTCAGAATTTTCGGTTTCCTTCCAAAACGATTCTCCGTTGCGCGAACGAATTGCTTGAAACAGCTGACCACCTATGCTGAAATCATCAATCACAGCGTCAGGAAATATCTGCATCCACCAGGAGTTTGAGTATTCATCGAGCCGCATACATCGCTGTGGATCAGATCCAGCGTTGCCCTCGACCTCCGTTTTGCCTTCTTGGGAAACGGCAATCTCGTCATCTTCCCTTCAATACAGTATTCACACGTACCGCTTCCAGCACCGCAGTCACGGATTGTGATACCGGTGGCTAGCTTCAACCTTTCCAGTTTGAGGATTGCTTCGTTGTCTCGATGTCCCAACTTCCGGTGCCAACTATGCAATCAATTCGGCTGGTGGCACACATTCATCGCTTTTGCTTCTTTGTGGACATTGTTCCAAAACTAACATCAAATTGATTTCGAGATTGGGCATAAATAGGGTTTCGCTTAGCTTCAGGGTCTTCTTGTCGCCTTTGGAATCCACCGTCTCCAGTAGGCACGTTCCAACACCTTTCGATTGTATCTGCTTCCCATCGGCCAACGTGACTTCTACGACGACGCTTGAATCAATGTTCATTGCGATGGTCCATGTTCGTTCTTCACCCCTTGTGGTCTTGCCGAAAATACAAATTCACCGCAACAATCTTCCGCTACTTTCGCTTTTTGAACGCTTCTTTGCTTCGAAAAAGTTTTCACCGGCTCTTCTGGTTTCTGCTGTTGCATCCACTGTCGGCAGTCCTTGCGCTTGTGCCCGGGCTTCTCACAGAAATGGCACAGAACTGGCTTCTTCTTGAACTCCGTTCTCAACGCTGATTCCACTCCTCCTGAGCTTCTGCGCCGAGCAACTTCATCTACCAGCTTACCTTGCACGAACTCTATCGTCAGATCCGCATCCGGACGTCCTTCCAAAGCAGTGACCAGAGTAGAGAACGAATCCGGTAGACTGCTGAGCACGATGTTCACCTTCAAATCCTTGTCTAGCTCTTGACAAGCGATCGCGAGTTTCTCGAACTCCAACATCTTTACCGTCAACATATTTCATCCGCATCACCTTCCTGAGGATTGTCGTCTTGCTGGTTCGTCCCTGCTTCTCGAGGGCACCACAGATTGGTTTCCAAGCTTGTTTTGCGGTCGTTGTCTTCTTGTTGAGGCTGTACTGGGTAGACAAGACAAGCAGCCCAATCGTGGCCCTCGCCCGTTTCTCTCCATCGTTCCACTCAGCAAGATCCGCTTCATTACCGGGAACCGCCGCTGTCGTTGGTTGCTCCGTCGGTCGAACACCAGGGTCCACGAACTTCCATAGCTGCTCACGGACCAGTAACAGCTCCACTTCAAACTTCCAGTCGGAATAATTCACGTCGTTCAGTTTCTTCACTCCAACTTTTTCCATTTTCAAACTTCACTTGTCAAAAATTTTCCGTTTTCAATGCAGATTTGATGAACTCAGGCCCATAACCACTTGAGATTACAAGGTAACACGTCTGCTTACGTTGAACAAATAACAAGGAATATCTTTATTTGTCTCTTCTAACAAATACAAGCCATGATTGCTACTTCTGTTGCTACCTCTTCACAAACCTGGTATTTTGCACTTTGATTGTTGTTTTTTGTTACGTTTGCATTAAAAAAAATGACGGAACAAGTCCGTCACTTCAACAGGCAAAAATTGACGCATGGGAAGACGCTCATGTACCACTGTGGCTAGTTTATTCTTAGCGATCTATTGTGTGCACTCTGTTTGCTGATGCGCACATGGGAGAGGGCCTCTCTCCTTTTTTTTGGGTTTGTTTTGATTCGCAACGACTGACGATCACTAAAGTTTTTCTCGTCGTCTCCAACGTAGAGACCTCGGAGAGAAACATCGTGAAGCGATGCGATACTGGTCCAAGCCTTTTGCCGATCCATCTATGAGACTGACCAGGTTTATCGATCACCGCGCCCAAGATTTGCTGGCGTAGCTCTTCTTGTTTCGAATGCATCTTGAAAACTACTTTACAGATATCGAAATTTTGCACACATAAACATAACACTCTATACTAGTATTACCCAAAATTTCATTAATTTTCACCCACGCGATGAAAAGTTACACCCAACACAAAGTGTCACATTTTTTTCGAATCCAATCTTTACTGTGGGCATCCCTAAATGAAACTTCTACCATTGGATTTTATGCATTTTTTCCCATAAGATTAACTATTATTAAGGATTCCTACCCTGCACCCTCTAAATTAATGGGATCTTGGGTCTTTTTTTGCCTTCCAAACTTTGCAAGCCACATTCCGCACAGAAAGATTGGGATTTTTCTCAATAATGGCTACCACCTACTTGTTCATTTGTCGGGAGCATACTTTTCGATTTGTTCCATTTTCAACCTTCCGATCCACAATCAAGCGCAGGTCAAATGATTTGCAAACACAAAACACGGTAGTTTAGTTTCTTGGCAAGATCGCGTTCTGATAAATTCGGATTTCGCTGCACTTCTACTTGATACGACGCCATTTTACTGAATGTAACAAGAATGTAAACATGTTGTACCACGAAATAAAGTGGATAGTTTCAGCTGTCATATAAGTGAAGCGTTTCAGTGATCCGTGAAGTAATTCAAAATCATCACTTAACGAAAAGTGTCCGAAATTTAACGTGGACAGGCTATATGCTAAGGAAGGAAATTGAAGCCAAATATAAATGATGATTTTTCTAAGCGTGTTTTGTTGTATTGATCTTGAATTTGGTCTACCTGTGTTTAATCAAGCTATAAAGTAAATCTAAACGCACGGTTTAATACACTACCGCATCCCTGGTGGTTGGAACAAAAACAAACAAACATCTAAACATCTAGAGAATCCGTCGTGGTTTGCCTAAAAAATATCAAAAGTGTTAGAATTCCCAAAGTCAACGGTGTGTCTTGTAATCAAACGTTACAAGGATACTCTGAGTGTGGACAGAGCACAGCGCATCTATCATAAAAGTGGCACTAGGGACAAAGAGCTGAGGAGAAAGGTGATTTGGGAAAGAAATACGATTCCAACTTTTTCACCGTGCGTAACATCCTTTCAAGAGAAGGATATAAGTATTATTGTTCCAGTAAATATCCTAATCGCTCC
Organism: Aedes japonicus; assembly: GCA_034211315.2. Taxonomy (NCBI): domain Eukaryota; kingdom Metazoa; phylum Arthropoda; class Insecta; order Diptera; family Culicidae; genus Aedes; species Aedes japonicus. The sequence continues at coordinate 37,197 of JASCZW010009027.1, forward strand.
CGGAAACAAAATTTATTGGCCAAAAAGCGAGCACGATTACTATACGAACGAGTTTTGACGAAATTTGATGGCTGTATTTAAATGGATGACGAAACATATGCCAAAATGGATTATAAACAAATCCCCGGACGAAAATTTCACCTGGCAACTGGTCGTGGGGATCTCTCTTTCAAGTATAATTTTGTTTTTGCTGATTTTCACTCGGGAACTAATGACTTGGCAAGGAATCTGCTTTTGTGGCCTTAAAACCAAGGTTTTCATCACATCGACACAATGACGTCGAAAGTTTACATTTAAGAGTGTCTGAAAAAGCGGATTTTACCCTTCAATCGGCAACACAAGACCAACGTAAAGTTAAGGCCAGATCTATCCAGCTGCCGCTACTCTAAGGAGGTACTAAAATGGTACGCTGCAAACAAACAATGTAAATTTTGTCGCCAAAGAGATCAATCCGCCGAATCGCCCTGAGCTCAGACCGATCGAAAAATATTGGGCAATTGTCAAGCGAAAACTTCGAGAATGCGGTAAAGAAGTGACAAATGCGTTCACAAGTAAAGTGCGACAGTTCGTTCGAAACGGTGAAATGTAATAACTTGTTATATATTGTTAGAAAGCTAAATAAATACCCATCTGTTTGACGTTTTGATCGACATTGTTTGTTGTTTAATTCTCGAGTTATGATCACTTGAATGCGTCCAAATTTACTTTGAATCCGGCTTTAAGCATATTAAGCCAACCGTTTGCAATGCTTATGTTTTCTGTCTCTATCAACTTTGAAATTGCCACCAAATTGCTTCAAAAACTAAATTCTCATTTTTTTTTATTTCTGTTAGGTGATTAAATCTGCCAACCTAAACATTCCTATCGCACTTCCTTCCCGCGGACGTTTGATTTTGCATCGTTCGCTGCGTCTTATTAACATCCTCTCTCCACTCCCCCAACCATCCAAGCAACCGACTTCTTTCCATCTTGGCAATCATTTGCTAGGCCGTGCCTGGTGATGTGCACACATCAACCTTCCACCCCTTCGCCATCTTCCATCAACGCCTTCATTCTCACTGCCGAGTCGAAATTCCAGCTTTTTTTTTCTTTAATTCGTTTTAGTAGCTAGTTGGGTGCGATCAAATTTGTTATGAAATCCAACTACTATTTAAACTATTTCGCCCGGGTTTTCGGTGGAAACGAAATATCCCAGCCTACGTGCGAAGCGTGCTGTTGAAAGACGATGGATGTTGTATACAATATTCAAAGCGATGGGCAGCTATATTTTTCCAGTTTTCGGGGAGATATCGAATTATAACGACCGGCACACCTACGCAGAACCACTCTCTTGCTCTGGGGGTAGGAAATATTCCGAGACGCATTTCAGGCATATCATCACATAAACACATTATAGAGCAGCTCATCCGATCGACCGTCAGGGCTGTAGAGACATCTTGCTTGTGGACTGGTTTCGGAGCAGGTTGAAACGATTCACTCGCAGCACAATGGAGTATTTTGCCCAAAACGCTGGCCAAACTGGACGGAACTGGAAAATTCGTGACTTCTAGAACGGTTGTGTGGAATTAATGTTGTTTATATTCAGTCAACTGTCACTATAGGAAGCATAATTAGTGGTTACTTTGATAATTTCGAAAAGTCATCATGTCATTCGTTTTAATAAAAACAAATTTTGAGCAAATTAGAATTCAGCGCCAACATTTGATTAGGGCGAATCTGCTTTTGTAAACAAACTTTTTATCTGCTAACTTATCGGAAGTTGAATACAATTCCTTCAATTTGAATATATCAGCGGATAGAGTAGAAACTCCTCTTTCTTAATGAGTGCTTAATTTGTAGTTGTGACCTTTTGTTCAAGAAAAAATGACTACGAAAGCCATTGTTTACAAAATCTGATTCGCCCTTATCTTATGTTGGTGCTGAATTGTATTGATATGGATGATTATTTGAGAAGTTATTTTAATCGTTTTTTAATAGTTTACACGCGTGAAAGTATGAGATATTCGCATTAATTTCATCAATACGTGATTTTGAATGCATAACAAAAAACTATTCCATATATTCCAATCCAAAGAAACTCTTTAGCTGGGAAAATCAAATTGGTCGTCCTTAAAAGGACAGATTTGTAATCGTCCATGTTTGATCGATCTTCTTTGGACCTGTCGTATTGCCTATTCACATCTTTACTAATATTGAGTGAGAATTCATCAGAATCTACAGCAACACTAGCGTCACATTTGCGACAGTTCTTATCAGATTATTGAAATCAATTATCTGTTAACTGTCATCTAACTGCTAACATATCACCCTAATTTTGGTAGTGGCTGGCTCATACAACTCAACCGCCTTACCGAAAGATGGCTGCCAACTAGATCACACTTATTTCGCTCGTGGTTGCGCCAACCGGCTGACTCCAAATTCACCACTGGCTTGGTTAACCGACTGCATAATAAATGGTTGGTCGCCAGAGCATCAGGGTACTTGAGCAGCTCCGAGGCTGCCGAACGAATGGAGCATCATGCGAAGGTGTACCCAGGGATTGTCGAAAAACACAGAGTAGTGCAAAATAGGCAAGTGCTTCACCCAATTTCAAGTGTGCGTCTCTTGTTTCAGAAGAGCGCACAAAACGAATGTGCGAGAGATTTCGTAGCAGCACGAGAGACAGATAGCCGCACATGCACTACTCTTTCAGAGACGAATAGTAATGCACAGTGCTCTACTCAGTGCTTTACTCTGTGCTTTGGCTCATGCTTTGGTAAATGGTAGCAAAATGAAAATGTTTGACGCTAGTAACAAAAAGGCATTGTCTGGGTTCATAGAGGGGAAATTTTATTGAAATCCTTATTCACAAACTAGTCGGGCTTGCCGCCGTGTCTGTTTTTTGCACTTGTGTTTGCACAGAGACGACAAGGGAGAGTGCAATCGTTAACGCCCAAAGAGACGAGAGCAAATTCGAAATGAGATGTGCGGCTTGGAAATTTAATGTGCTATCTCGCAGCACCGCGTGCTGCACTCAATAAGATTTGATTCGCACCTTATACCTGGGTGTACCCCTTTCCTATCGTTCATTGCTGCATATGAGATCTTCCGTACTTACATTTGAAGTCTGTGATAGGAAAATACTTCTCATGAAGTAAATTTACTCTGCAAAACGAAAATATAACACATCACTTTATATTTGCGTTATTCTAAATAGTTTTATGTTGAAAATCAATAGTTTCAATATTGACATCGACGCGTACAAATATTTCCGATCGATTGAGGCAAACATTTTGAATTTTTTTTCTACAAACGACTTAGATATTAACGTACAAAATCTGACCAATTTTCGTGACGGTCGAAATAGGATTTTTTTCTTCAAATTGTACCCCAGTATAGAAAACAAAGACGTTGTCCTATGCCAAGACGAATTGTTTCTGCTACTTTCTCTTAATGATTTAGAAAATTTCCCAGCATATCTCGGCAAAATGTCACACATTATTGAAAAGTTTGAAATTGAGAGAATTAATTGATGAGTAATTATGTTCCTCGTGTTTCCTCTTTTTAAGTTAGTGAAAATTTCAAATAAAGCAAAATATATTTAGAGAAAGCTTTGGTATCACTTGTCTATACCGGGTTTTATGTTTTTTAGGATAATTCCATCACGCCCTTTCTGAAACTCTGTCCAGTTCACTAAGGACCATCTATGTTTTTGGGAAATTTTAAACAACATTTTGGATGTTTAGAAAGAAATGTTGATGTTTTATTGAGTTCTTCATGTTTACATTATATTGTAGTCATTTCGTTCCAACTCAGCTTGAATACGTGATTTTTAGAGCTTATTTGTTAATTTCTGGTGTCAATTTATCTGTGAGCCACTTAAGATTTCGATCATTTTTCTGCGTTTTGAATGCAGATAAAGCTCATAAACAGTGTATATAACATGTCAATAATCAGTTGCCCTACCGTTCAACAGATAAAAATGTTCATCCCAATTACATTAGATAAAACTGAATAACATACAATAACTAACACATAAATCTTCAACCATAGACGCTTATTAACATCACAAGATACATTGAAATTAAACATGTTAAAATAGCTGTTGAAAACGCGACACATGCTTAGCACAGGCTCGTGCTTTCTGTAATTGGTCCTTGAGTGCCGGTTTATTAAGAAGGATTGTAAGCGTAGGTTTCGTCGTCGAGTGTTGATGTTCAAGAGATTAAGTAAAGTGGTACAGTCGATGTTTCCCTGAGAAGGTCACGAACAAAACACGCTTCCCTTACAACAATTCCAGGTTGATGAGCTTGCCCCGGTTTTCAAAGCTTGGCAATCTGCGAGGGTCTTGCCAACGATGATGTCGCAGAGCAAAGCGTATACACCTTCGCTGAACGGCTTCGATCCTCTGGACTTAATTTGGTTAGAAAGGGGACCAAACGACAGCACAGTACTCCAAAAAAGGACGAACCAAAGAGCAGTATGTATAGTGTCTGAAGAATAAACGTCTTTGAAGTTTTCTGCGGAGCGAAACATGGATCCTAACTGCACAAGGTAGGCAATGTGGTTCCCGAATGACAGTTTAGAGTCGAGCATTACTCCCAGATCCTTGACTGTTGTTTCACGTTTCAAGCATGTTCCTCGAAGGATGTAGTCATGAAGATACATCGCACGTTTTCGGCCAAAGGAGATAGCTGAGCATTTTGATACATTTAAGGACATTCTGTTGATCCGGCACCTGCCATCGAACACTTGTAGTTCCTGCTGAAGAAAGTGGGCGTCTTCTGGACATTTTCTGACGTAGTACAACTTAAGGGCGTCCACGTAGGATAATTTCAGGCATCTGAGGACCAAGTTCACGTTGTTCATATATCACAGGAAAAGCAATGGACCAAGTTGGAGCTTGAAGAACGGAACATCTTTGACCTAATTCGCTAATGAATCACAGATCCAGCAACCGGTTCGGAATGCCATTAACTTGCCGAAGTTTGGCGGTAAAATAAGCGTCAAACAAGGAGAGAGAAGCCGGTTTGGATGACGAATTGAATGACAGGAATTGTCTGGATAGCGGAAGCCGTTTGTATCGATGTTCCATGAAATCGTGCTGAGGTTAAAATCTCCCACGATGACGATGTTGTCGATGGGTCCCATTTGTGAAACGATCCAATACAAAGTAAGAGCGTGCTTTTCGATAAGGCTTCTGTCGCGAACACGATCGGGATAAACAGAGTCCCGGTTTTATTGGATATCGTCACTCAAAGATGATCAACCGTTGAGTCTTCTGGACACTTCAGAAGTCGAGATTTGAATTTTGAGCGCACGGCAAGAAGAACTCCACCACCAGATTTTTTTCTGCTATTGAGCGACGATCGGTCTAGCCGGTAGACATAATACGTGTCGTCGAACAGCTGCTTCGATGATGTGTTTATATTAAGCCAGGTTTCCGTGGAGGCGTAAACATCGTAGCATGCGTCACTGCATGCCAACTGGCAACAGCGAGCGAACTGTTGATACCACCTACGTTCTGGTAGTACAGAAGGGCTGTTAATGAGGGGGCAAAGGATTCGGCAGGCAGAGATCTTAAAGATGGGGCAGCATCAGCCCGAGCAACGTCATTAGATGAAGGATACTTGCCATAGATGGCAGCTTGGAGAGCCCTGTCCCCATCGCTAGACAACGTCGGAACAACTTTGACGGCTGGAACTAGCAATTAGAACATCGTTGAGACCGGCAGTGGGCACAGCTGAGTTAGGAGGGTCCAGGGCTTCCATACTGCTTTGTGACGACCGTCCCAAATCAGTTGAAGTTACGGTCGTTGTATGTTGATGACGAGCATGGGTGAGATGACAGGTGTGTAGCGGATTGGCAGGCGTTGATAACAGTGATCTAGTGGAAGCATCAGCAGGAGAAATAAGGCTGGAATCGGAAGATTCATCAAGAAGAGTACGTTCTACAAATTGCGGGTACTCGCCTGAATTCGCAGTTTGGAGAGCCTCTTCGTCAGAAGCGACGACAGCAAAAGGCGGGACTGTGTCGAACTGAGAAGAGGTCTCCATGGTACTGTTTACTGCGCGTCGCAGTTTAGTGATTCCGCCTCCATGGCGCCATCTCCCGACGCCGACTGAATAGTTTGGAACTTATGGTTTCCAGGTGATGCAAGAGCCGGAGTTTGGGAAGGTTTCCAAAAATTTACGGCTGAACTGCTATCCCGGAATTCCCGGAAATAGATTCCTAATAATTTGGAACATTCGGTTCGGCATCCTGTTCACCAAGTTTTGGAGGCCAGTCTTCTCAATATTTCCCCATCTCTCAGAAATAGCCGATTTCAGCTCATCTACAGTGGCGTAGTGTCTTCCTTCCGGATATATCCTCCGTACCATGATCCTCCAGAGGTTTTTCAAAGAGTTTAGATCTAAGAACCGGGTTGGCCAGTCAAGTAGATCTATTTTATGGTTCTTCATCCACTGTTTAGTTCCCTTGCTCGTGTGAATAGCAGCGTTTTCCTGCTGAAAAGTAAACTTTAGGCACCGAAATCTACGCATGAAAGGTAACAGTTCCTGCTATTCAGCTTGGAAGACGTGAAGGTGATTCCGAGATTACCGGATGCAGAAGAACCGATCCATGAACCTCCTCCAACGTTCTGGATAGAAAATATTGCTTATTCTTCGTGAAATCGTGCCAGTTAGAACCGTCAGGGCCATCAAGATTAAACTTGTTTTTGTCACTGAAGATCGTCTGCGAAAAGATAAAAAGCATTAAGGATACCTGTTCAAAGTATGCAATATACATAATTTAAATTGCACTGCATCAGGAGTTGTCTGGCTGATAACTTACCGTATCCCACTGTCGATTCATATTTTTCTGCGCAAAGTTCAAGCATTTTGCGGTGTGAGACGGAGTCAGGTGTGGAGCTTTTGTCTTTTTAGCCCGTTTAATGAACGGACTTTTGATCAAAACCTGACGGTCAGTCTCCCGGGAAACATACAAACTGAGGTCCTGCTTGATCTGCCTCAGTGATTTTGAAGAATTCGAAGCAAATTTAACAATCCTACGTTTGTGTCGTCCCGAAAGCTTCGATCGATGAGCTGCACAACAGTTTGTACAGTATCCTTCTTGATTTTTCAAATAGTTGAGCACCACATGGCGAGCTATTTCAATAATGACGGCATTCTTCTGTAGGAATGCTTCTATTTTACCTTTTCCCTTATCGGTGAGCGCCTTTCCCCTCGACATTATGATTTTTAGCGCCACAAACATCTCTAAACTCACGAAGAAAGCAAATGAACAAGCGAAAAAAATTGTTAATGACTGAAAAAACACAGATAATGAAATGTACATCTGTCACCACCACCACTATTGAAAGCAGTATACACTAATTCAAACATAGTAATATAGGGTATGCTCAATACATAAATTTATTATTCATCAAAATGGAGAAAATATCGAGTGGTCGGGCTAACTGGACAGAGTTTAGTGACAGTTTCTTGGACGTAAATTGAGTGTCAAAATTATGAGCAAATCTAGACAAAATCGTCAAAAGATCAAAATTAACAATTGTAAACAATGACTTCAAACGAAAATTTCCTGGAAATGCAAGGTTGCTAACATCTATATCCACTACCGACGGGATGGTAATAACTCCCTCTATCTTTTTTTCGGTGCAAATTTGTTTCTGGGAGCATGCAGATCCCAGCAAAAATACGCTTACAGGTGTTACTCTCGACCTTTTGACTATTTTGTCTAGAAATAATACGCGGGCGATATATTCTGTGATAGTGCGATGATTCTGTGATGAAAAGCTTACGTAGCTACTAAATCCACAAAACAATTTTGGAAAGTCATTTTTCATTTCGGAATTTTGACCAGCTTTTCCGGTAAAATTCCCATATGTTCGCACGGGGGGCAGGTTTTCGGCAGTATTAATGATGAGCTGAGCGTGCGATTGATAATTCCTCGAGCCATACGGCTTTGTTGCGAGTTGGTTCGGCACGAGCATGGGGATGGATTGAGATAGTAGGAGTAGGTTGCCATGGGGGATGCTCTAATAGGAAGCTAATGGATATGGGATCAAGATGAGTGTGACGAGAGGGTATGTTGCCATAGAAAGAATCCTAGATGCGGAAAAGGCAAGTCCCAAATGGTTGTGTGTTTCGCACTCACTGGCATACTTTTGCTTTGAATGTAACGTGCCTGTCCTTACTGTTGGAAACAAAGTTGGAAATGAGAAAAGTTTAAAACGGAGGAACCAGTATCGAACGATTACTAACTTTACTATTATTTTCGTGACTCACATGAATCTCATGATTAGCTACAATCTCGGAAAACAACATTCTCAAATTATCATTTTAACCATCGTTATGTGTATTATACCTGCTATTCTATAAATAAGATTAATTCTGAAGAGAATTTAGGATATTCTGGATAATTCATTAGCTATCAATAACATTGTGTGCATAGCGAGGTGTCCCAGATTATAAAACAAATAAATATGTTTTGTGGTTTAAGTCAAGAACAATGTATGAAATATGCGAACGGAGGTGTTTTTTGTAACTCCATCGCAACTCGAAAAGCCTATTTCGCATGAATTCCGTTCCAACAAAGCCATTCGTGTTTCCAATAAAGCCCATTTTAATACATTCCAAAGCTGCAGGGGCCTTAGGACAAGGTCGTAGAAACCTCACCAAAACTTTGCCCTTGCCTCTTAAAAAGTCCTAGATGGGGAGAAGAGCCCACCCTTTATTCACGAACTGTTAACAACAAGAAGTTGGCAGTCCCACTCTTTCTATTTAAATCGCTTCAATCGGGTGCTCTGATGGCCCCTCCCCTCATTCCAACATATGATGTTGTATAAATATATGAAAAATTCAGAGAAATTAATATGATTTTCCTACCTTGATTGTGAAATCATCTTACATTGAAGCTTGTATTAGAAAATGTGACTGAAAGTAAAGTTGGTTACGGTTATATACCGTTCTTCACTTACTGCTTCAACCTTCCCTTGATATATCCCAAGTCCATATTGTCGTCTCGGTTTCTACTTTTGAAGAGCTGACTTTAGTAGCGCATATCGAGACTCACATTGTGTCATATGGCACCCCTCGCGCCCATTGGATAGGGAAGAGAACAGAAAAATGGAGAGAAGCATTAGTAACTGGTACCATGCTACGAACATGTGAGATTTTCATGGTGATATTCGCACAACGGCCGTTCAGAATGGTTCGACGGATGCATATGAGAGATCATTCACGATGAGTTACCACTCGTTTACTGCATTCCATCACGTTTGGTTGTAGAAGACAATACACATTTGACTATGTGCTACATTTGGTAATATCAGGGCAATAATCCCTCATCGCATCTTCAAGTGATCATTTTCAAGCTGTCAATTTAGTTCAGGCACTTTTGAACGTTGATGTGGCAGCCTATTCAAAATCGGTTTGCTCGAAACGATGCATGAACTGAAAGTTTTGCTTTCGGTATCTACGTGATATATGATATTAATTTCACGCTGAGTACAGTCTGCATAATTTTGTACTCGAAAACCTCGAATGCTTTACTATTTTTCTTAGACGTTTATGCTAATATAAATTTGAAAGATCAATGACTCATATAGAGCGATTTTTGATCTCGTCTTCAAAATGTGAGACCGAAGCCAGTTGCGCAATGCGCAAGAATCACGATTTGCAGCAGCTATACGTCATTTTGCCTAATTGAAACAAGTAAGAAGTATTCCAGATTGAACAATTTTCTCTAAAATTAAAAAAAACATCTATTAATCCAATTTGGCAAAATGCTGGAAAAATTTAGTTTGTGTGGCCACCCTGCATTTGTTCTATGTACAACATTCATGTTTACAAAACGAGTGAAAGCTTATTTACGAAAATAAATTTTCAGTGTACCTGGTGCTGCGAAGGGCGATATGTAGTTGTGTAACACTACTTCTCAATTTTATCTCAATTTTAAATGATGTTGTTTTGAGATGGGATAATTTTAAACCCAATTTTAACTTGATTTCATGAACACGATTCACACACGTTAACAATAATGTTTTGTTTTTTATATTCAATCTAACACCTATTAGCCAGTAATGGTATTATGGAAGAACTCTGTTTGCAACAATCCTTCAAGTGACCATTGAAAGCAGCTTTAAGTTGGAAAGTGATAGCTTTACTGCAGATCCAGCAACCTATTTCAGAATGTCTGGAGAGTCACGCCCAATCCGAGGTTGCTACATACAATAAGTGCTGCCTGTAAACACCACCGATATCATTTGGTTAAGTTTACTGCAACACATTTCCACATTTGGAAATATAAAATTTGCAAATCAGGCACGTATTACTTGTAAATTTTTATTCACAAGTTTTATAATAGACTTATAATCAGATTGATCTCACCAAAGGCCTCCTCAAATATAACACTAGCTAGTTAAGATTTTCTTTAGTTAAGAAGTTGTGGATTTCTACCATGGCTACAACTCATGACCTACCACATCGTCTCTCATGCATACACCGATGGTTCATCTCCCCTCTATGAAGAGATCGTATGGTGCAAGTCAAGCCGTGAACCTACGATGTCTTCCTTCTTGTCGAACGGGCTCTGGAGAAGGTTCTCCAGGCACGTCCGACTCGTCATCGCATCATCAGGTTCGGCCTCTGGAATTAGATTTCCTAAGGGTTTCTCTAGAACAAATGGTTTCGGAACTTGGAATTCGTCAAAGGAATTGTCGATTATTGCGAGGTGTTGGATCAGCATCACATGCACTCGAATACCGTTGCCGAGCTGATTTGTTCATACCCGAATAAGGCGTGCGTTGTCGAGAAGAACAGTGTCGGTCACCGAACCCTTCCTGTCGGTTACGTGTCCCGCAACCCACTCGGTTGTAAGTAGAAATGAGAAGAAAAATTAGTATTTTCCATTTCACCTTTGCTTATCTTGACAGATACGCGTATTTCGTCTACAATGTGCAGATTACTTAAGTGTCTCGTACTAATAACTCGACTAATACTATACTAATAACTCGTACTAATAAGTCGAGATGCACTCTTGAACAAGGTTCTTAAGCTTGAGTTGGCAGGTGGCAAATTACCATCAGTTCGAATGTCTTGAATACTATTACTTTTGTGATCTTAACATTGGCTCTCAAGCCCATTCGGTGGCCGCATAGAGACTCAGAACACTACTTCTATGCGCATCATTTCAGTACACTTGCTCTTAGGATTTGGAAATTTACCCTCGAATCAAGGGGCTTGTGAAATTTTTCCTAGATTTCTAGAAGTATAGAAAGAAACTACCCAAAAGTATAGGAAGCACTTCTGAGTAGTTTCAGCAGGATTATCCTAGAAAAAATCAGGACAAACATCTCCGAACTTCACGATCATACATCCCAGATGTACAGGAGAGAATTTCCCAGAAAATCAGAAGAGTTCATCTCAGAGCTTGACGAAGAAGTTTAGGGAAGAGGACTTCCTAGAAGTTTGGAGCTTTCCAGAGGTTCAGCTCTTCCCAGAAATTTAAGATGGAACTTCCCAGAAGGTCAGGAAAGAACTTCCCCGAAGTTTAGGAAGAAACATACCAGGGAGGGCAAAACCTATAATTTCTCAAAAAATCAGGAAAAACTTCCGCAAAGCTCAAGACGATACATCCAAGAAATTCCGGAGAGAACTTCAATGAAGTTCAGGAATGGCCTTCCCAGAAGTTCGGGAAGAAACTTCCCAAAAGTACGTTGGACCTTCTCAGAAGTGCTAGAGAGCTTTCCCGAAGCACAGAAGACAACATTTCAGAATTTCAGAAAGAGGCTTTCTCCTCTCCAAAGAATAGACATAAATTTTCCAGGAGCATAGGAGGTACTTTCTAGTAGCTTGAGCAAGAATTTCTCAGAAATTCAAGAACAGCCTTCCCTGAAGTTCCGGAGAAAATTAGTCAAAAGTTCAGGACTTCCCAGAAGTTTAGGATAAGCTTCCAACAAAATTAAGTAAAGTTTCCTAGAAATTCCGGCAAAGACTTTCCCAGAGTTTCGGTAAAATTTGCCTTGGAGTTCAGTATGGGTCTTATTAGAAGTTTAGAAAAAATAAGCTCAGGAAATAACTTCGCCGAGTTTCAAACTACCTATAAGTTCTAGAATGAATGTCTCCAAAATTTTAGGAAAGCACTTTTCTAAAGTTTAGGATATAACTTGACAGAAGTCCCATAGGAAACTTCCCAAAAGTTTAGATGGAACTACCCAGAAGTGCTAGAGAAGTTAAGAATCGAACATTCCCGAACTTCAGAATGAGGCTTTCTCGAAGTTCAAAAATTCCTAGAAGTTCAGGTAGATACTCCTCAGAAGAACAGGAAGAAACTTTCCAGAAGTATAAGGAGTACTTTTTTTTTAGTTCAAGTAGAAATTTCTCAGAAATTCAGGAACAAACTTCTCCTAAGTTCAGGAGAAAACTTTTCTTAAGTTCAGAAGAGGACTTCTGAGAAGTTCACAAATATACTTCCAAGAAATTCTGGGCAGAACTTTCCCAAAGTTTTGAAGAAATTTTCCTCGCAGTTCAGGATGGGACTTCTCAGAAGTTTGGAAAGTAACTTAGTTCAGGAAAAAACTCACCATATATTTCTGGAAGGTTGTTAGATGTGAATTGTCAAGAAAATTGGAAGTGATTGCAAAAAAGTTCATGAGAAAACTTGCCAAAAGCTTAGGAGGAAACATTTAAAATTATAGTAAACAGCTTTTCAGAAGATCTGGTGAGAGCTTCCCTGAAATTCAAAAGAGCATCAGTGACGAACCGAAAAAGCAGTCTATTCAAAATTCATTCACATAACCATAATGGTATTCATTGCTCATGATACCATATTAAAATATGGTAAACAGCATCTTCCCAACCGTTCACATCGTACTATGAGCTACAACACAAACTCTTGTAGGAATTACAATTTCTTGAATTCTTTATGATATTTGGTTAGTAAGAAAGCTTTCCTGAAGTTTAGCAGAGAAGTTTGGAAAAATTCAAGAAGTTTCATAGTTAATCAAAATAGTTTTCGAAAAAAATTCCAATGCTTAGCGAATGCTCTTAAAATTAAAATAAAATATCCTCGATTTTGAAAAATTTCCCGCTTGAATACTAGAAGCTAAAATAAAAGCTGCTTTAAAATAATGTCAGAGAACTGCGAAATCAAATCGTTGAGGTGAGGTCAATTACTGCATATCGATACAGAAACCTTTGAATGTTGAATACTGAATAAAATAAATAAAATACTGTCAATACACAAAAAAAAAAAAAAAAATTTTAACAAGCGCGTAAAATTTCCCTTCGTTTGATAAGCAACGAAATTTTATGCAATCTTTCATGTGCCATACAACAATGTTGGCAAACTTTCATACAACAGGCTAGGTTCAGGCGTTATCTGGCTTGAAATTACATGAAATATCCCATTATTTTCTGTCAAATCTAGCATCAGATGATGCAGAAAATTCAATGTTTCTTTTTATCTCTGTAGCTTCAGTATCGTCACACATAAATAAGTTGGCTTTATCATTTTGAAGTAGATCGACACTTGTCCACATATTAATAATAACTTCATGGAAAATTCATGAAAATTTTCCAAGTTGTGGATTTCTACCATGGCTACAATTCATGGCCTACCACATCGTCTCTTGTGATTACGCCGATGGTAAAAATCACGAAGTCTGATATGTCACAAGCCATGTTTTGGTATTGATTTGAGTATGGTCATCTCCCCGGACGGATACCTAAGGACCACCCCAAGTGTCCAGTATGATCAAAAATCTTCTGAATGCTCTCCAATAACCTCGTTTTGCAAAACATTGAAGTTTGATATGCCGCATGCTGACTTTCAAGCCGTTGTAGATAATTCTGTCCATTGTTATAGGTAGAGAATCATGAAGCAAATAAATGTAAACAAACAAAATCGTCAAATGTGTGAGCAACGCTGCAAAAAAACCAATAAAAGGGTGGAATCTACTTTGCTTGTCAGTAAGAAGAAGTAGAATAATGTTGAAACATGTCGATCTTCGTCAATGATTAAAAATTAGAAGCATTGGACGAAGCCACCTCCAGCGAGTGTTTAGTGATAAACTTGAACTTCCTGTTCTCAATCAGGTTTTTGATCATTCAAAATAATCCTGCTTGTTTACGAAATGAAGATTAGAGCAAAGGTTACTAGGTTAGTCAAAAAGTTTTGGAAGTGAAAATGAAATACAGTATAAATGGTGTTTCGATCAAAATTTTGTCGACTTAACCTTGGCGCATTTCCTTTCATCGTGCATTAAAAAAATTTGCACACTCCTCATTTTGAAGATGTATGCCTGTAGCATCATGTTTCTATTTTTCCGCTGTTTTGAACCCCAATCTCCCCGTCCGAGATGTCGCAAAGAAGCTGGGAGTGGCGCCTTCAACCGTGGATAGAGCTAAAAACGAACTGGACTGTCGACCGTCGATGCTGACGAAGTTTGACGAAGCGTGGTACAGGACGACGAAACTTATGTCAAGGCAGACTTTAAACAGCTTCCTGAACAGGAATTTTATACGGCAACCGGACGGGGAAAGGTGGCAGATATTTTCGAACACATTAAACTGTCAAAGTTAGCGAAGAAATATCTGGTGTGGCAGGCCATCTCTGGCTTGAAGAGCAGCGGTTACACTGCGACCGGAACTGTCAACCAGGAAATTTATCTGAGCGAGTGCCTACAAAAACGTCTACTGCCTTTCCTAAAGCGACACAATCGTTCCGTTCTATTTTGGCCGGATTTGGCATCTTGCCATTACGAAAAAAGACCATGGAGTGGTATGCTGCCAACAACGTGCCCAAGGACAAGAACTCTTCCAACACGCCAGAGCTCCGCCCAATCGTACAAGCGGAACCTTAAGAAGACTCAAAAAGCTGTTGTGAGCGAGAAACCGTTCAAGGCAAACTGGCGTTCGGCGGCGAATGAAGTGGACAAGGAGACTACAAAATATTATGGCAGGTGTTAAACGAAAGACCCGGCAATTCGCATTCGATAAAAAGGAAGCTTAGCTGAATATTTCTTCTGTATTCTGTGTTAACTGAACTTGAAAAAGAAAAAGAATTTGACTTATTAATAAAAACTTTGATCGACTCACACACATTACTGTTTGACCCAATTTTGATCGGAACACCCTTTAGTCTCCCTTAAGACTCAATACGATCTAACGATCTTCCAACTTTGTTGTCCCGTCACGGAAGTGACTTTCTGGAAGACCTGCAAAATACTCTAATACGACGTCTATAACCTCTTCGTTTGATGAAAAATGCTTTCCACGAGAACAGTCAGAAGTCAGAGGGGGCTAAATCTGGCGAATAGGGTGGATGTTGCAACAATGTGTACCACAACTCACTGATTTTCACGATGGTTTTTTGAGCTGTGTGAGCAGGTGCGTTGTCTTGCTTAAAAATTTTTTTTTTTTCATCCAACTGGTTTAAAAGGTCCCAATAATAATCAGAGTTGGTTGTCTTACCAGTTTAGAGATAATTTATCAATAAAATTCCTTTTGCTTCCCAAAAAACTGGCGCAAACATCTAGATTTCTGGACACAAACTCGCTTCGGAGCCGAAGTGCCTGGTCACACCACTCCTTAAGGGCTTATGCTGAATCATTCTTGATGACAGTCATTACCTCAACATTTAGAATTGATTTAACTCATAGTCGATACTAGATATTGAAAATTTAATCACACGAGTTTGTATGCTTACTTGCTGTGAGCAATCTGATAGAGTTCAATTCGATGTTCATTCACTAACAATCGAGATTTATCAATTTGAAATAGCAAGGTGAGTTTGCAAGAGCGAGATAAAAGATAGGAAACAAATCATGGAGCAGCGATTCACCATAATAATGAAATTTGTCAGAAGCAGATAATTTCTCATTTCCATGCGAGTGGACAGTAATTTATTGCTAGAACGAATCACGACTGTTCCAGAAAGTATAAGCACACCTTATTTTAACGATCACTTTGAATATAATAAAATATTTCAACATGTTTTGGCTGCGTCCTTTTGTTTGCACATTTCTGAATGACATAGCATCAAAAAAGTGCTCAGTTTTGTGTTACCTATCAAAATGCGCGGTCTTACTCCGGAACAACGAAAAAGTATCGTGCACAAATGGTGCACTGTGAGCGGACTCTCCTTGAGAAAATTGGCCAAGGAAGAGGGTGTAAGCGTCGGAGCGGTACGATCTGCGATTCGAAAATATAGAAAACAGTGTACGTTTGAAGATGCGCCGAAGAGTGGTCGGAAATCCGGTCCTGTTAGTCTGGATATCGATAAAAAGATCAGGGATGCCTACAAGCGAAAACCAGCGACTTCCGTTCGGGATGTTGCGAAAAAACTAGGGACCTCGTCGAGTAACGTCATGCGTGCCAAAGAAAGACTTGGGCTAAAAACATACCGGAAGCAGAAAAAAACCCAAAAGGAACCCAAAACAGGCCGCGTCCGTGAAACCACAGGCCCGCAAATTCTACGATTCGTTATTGTGTAGAAATTCTGGGTGTATAATAATGGACGATGAAACGTATGTGAAACTAGATTACAAAACGCTTCCCGGACCACAATTCTATACTGTAAGCGAAGACAAAAACATCCCCGAAACGGAGAAGGCAATTTTTACCGAAAAATTCGGTAAGAAGGTTATGGTTTGGCAGGCAATATGCGAGTGTGGTAAAACATCTAGTCCATACATAACAACGGAGACGATGAACACTCAGAAATACGTTAAGGAATGTCTCCAGAAGCGAGTATTGCCGATGATCAGGCAGCACGAAGGTCAAGTAGTGTTTTGGCCTGATTTGGCGTCATTACATTACGCAAAGGACACTTTAGAAAAGTCAAAATGTATGTTTCGTGCCGAAAGACATGAATCCGCCGAACTGCCCGAAGGCAGGGTTAATCGAGACTTTTTGGGCTTTAACCAAAACAAAGCTTCGATAATTCATAAAACTAGCGGACGACATCCAAAAATTGAAAAAAGATAGGCCAAAAGTGGTCAAAATGGTGGGAAGTATCACTGTGCAGAAGCTAATGGGTCATGTTCGAGGAAAAGTTTGGAGTCTTGGCTATGATTAAATATTTTGATTAAACGAGAGTAAAATATCATATAAAACACAAACACAAATATGATTTGCCAAATAAAATTATTAAAACTAAAAAAAACATGACTTTTTTTTGGTTTTACGTCAGTCGGTGCGAATCAAAACAAACCCAAAAAAGGAGAGAGTTCCTCTCCCATGTGCGCATCGGTAAACAGAGTGCACACAATAGATCGCTAGAATAACTATACAAGCCACAGTGGTACATGAGCGTCTTCCAACCGGACATTTTGCCTGTTGAAGTGGCTGACTTAGTCCGTGCTTCGACCTACCCCGCAGTGGCATGTTAGGCAAAAATGTCGTTGGTTCGAGTACCACTGTACACATGCCCTTTTCGCTCAATTTTCCTAAAAACATCTGTCATATTTCCGAGCCTGTCGCAAACTAGCGGAACTATCAAAACTTTCTTTTCATATCTTTCATTCTAGCCAAAAACATTGTTGTTCACTCTTGGTGCCTCATGGTGATGAGCGAACATCTCCTTCTACATCATGACTTTTTTGTTATTTTGAAAGTGTGCTTATACTTTCTGTAACAGTCTATAGAAATGAAGAGAAAGTGTATTGATAGTTCGGTATAGGGTAGTGGCAGGCTTTGAAATTGAAAGATACAAATTTGAAAACGAGCGGAGGGGAGGGCATTGAACGGCAGTATCCGACCAGGCACATAACCCTTTACCAAGCCACCCAATGCTCGGTAGGCAAAGGCGAGGATACCCCCTTGATTGGTAAAAGGTTATGCAACCGATCGTGCTCTTATACTACCTATTGCTTTGATCTGGTTCTAACGATTTGTTCCTTTCCGAATACTGCCTAACAAACACCACTCCTTAGCCTTTTGTTTTGATTCGGGATCATGGTAGTAGACCCAAGTCTCATCCATAGTGATGAATCGACGCAGAAAATCCTTTTTATTCTTTCGAAATTGGTCCAAATATTGCTCAGAAAGTCGCATTTGAACGTATTTTTGTTGCATTGTTAGCAAATGCGGCACTCATTGTGCACACAGTTTTTTTAACCAGAAAAAATTAATGCAAATATGCCATTTTGTTCCATGTGAGATGCCTATGATTTCAGCTATCACATCCACAGATCTTCTAAAACCATACCCTAGCAAAGAAAAATAACAAACTGATATGAAATAAGTAACAAGTTTTGTTATCTCAGATATCATTTTGAACTCATCTGTTATCGCAGAACAAATTTAGTTATCATCTGTTATCAATTTTTAAAGACGATTTGCTGAATATTACCAGCATGTCATGAATATGAAATTGAGCTTCTCACCAGAAGCACTATTGCAGGTATTAGTGTATAAATTTGATATCATGTTGATAACATAATTTGAAATTATCTCAAGAAATTTGTTTATATCACAAAATTTGTTATCAAAATGAACTCGATGATAATACATAAAACGAATTAATATTGTGATATCTTAAAAAAAATATTAATTTGTTATCACTTTTGTTATTTTGGCTGTTTATTCAGCCTAAATGATAACATATTTAGTGATCAAACATTGATGATATGATATTAGAACTTGTTATCAATTTGGTATAAACCTTTGCTCGGGCATCCTGTATTTTAGCTATGATTTCTGGTGTTGATGCACTTTTTTTGACGTCCTGAGCGTGGATCGTCTTTACCGCTTGTGGGGCCACGCTTAAACTCCAAAACCCATCGGTGAATGGGAACGTCCATTAATTACGTTACGCAAAAAATGACGTTTTATAAACCCCCCTCCCCCCCTTGTCACGTTTTTTGTATGGACCTTAAATTTTTTGTTTGTATGGATCGTCACGTTTTCTCAAACCCCCCCTCCCCCCTTACTGCGTGACATAATCAATGGACCTTCCCAATGGTTGGGAATTAAGTAGAAGACACCTCTAATACTTTCACCATCCTTGCACGAATTCGGGGTTTTCCATTTTTAAAACATACAGTGACTCGTCAACTTCAAGTGGCTTGTAAACAAATAATAAATTAGCTGCTCGATATGAAATTTTGAGTGTGTTCTTTTGAAAGATGAAATACTGAAACGGCGTAGAAATTTTTATTTTTCTACTGCTCCATAGATGTCGCTTTAATTTTTTTTTGACTAACTTAGTAAATGTTTCTCTTCATTGAACACGATAGTGGGATGCTTTTGTTTCAACAAGCTCAGCAAGCATGAAGAAGGAGGAGTCTTGCTACGTTTTTGACAGTTTACTTCTGCTCGCGATGAACCATCCAAGACATCTTTGGCCAGTCTACACAATGTGGTTACTGAGATTTTTGCATGTTGCCGTTAGCCCCCTATAGCACCCTTTGGGATATTTGTTCCGCCAGAATCAGACCCTTGAACATTGTGCACTGGAATGTGTACGGAATGAAACTTCGAACAGCTCACACACAAAAAAAACGAAGCCTATTCAACCCCATCGTTCACGCAACTTTGTGCTTATCGACCCGAATGACATCAGTGGGGCGCCCCATTAAAATACAGCAATTCATAAGTCACAAAGCAAAGCTGCCAAATAATTACCCGACAAACCGGACGGACTAACATCAAAATCCCATCCCCCACGCACACGCGACTTCCGACGCGACATAAAGCAAATCGGCTATAGCACCACATGAGCTGGGATCCAGAAATCGTTCTCCATCTTCTTCGCCGCCAGGGGAATACAAAGCCCGCAATTGATTGCCCATAATCGATTTATCATTAGGTGCCATTAGGTGGAACGGTTTCGCCTTTCTCGAAATTCCCACCAAAAAGGATAACGATCCACACGGCTCCGTGTTATCATTTATGCAAACTCATCTTCCCCGGAGGTTTTTTGGCAACTCTGCTGTCGTCCTCCATTGCCCGATTTCGATGACGGTGGCGCTGATGGTTGTGTGCGATGATGATGATGATGTTTATCAACGAACATCTTTAAGAACGCGTTTCGCCCTACAGTGCAGGAATTTTGGGGCGCATGTCGCCGTCGTCGTCCTCGACGGTCGCTTGGCAGCAGCATTGGCAGGATGTGTGTTTGATTTTATCATCGGAAGAGAGAGAGAGCGAGATTGTGTGTGATGAGAGCGAATGCTGAGCGAGAAAAGGACATTTCGCACACCCAGCGCCCTTCGGAGATGAATCTCACCGAAGAGAATGGTTCTCACTTTGGGAAACATTGGGAGGATGGCGTGTCCTCGATCTCGGGGCGATTGCTGCATTGCATTCATCCTGGGTGGATTCCCGTCGTCAGAGTTTCACATTCCGTCACGGCGAAAGGACGGCCAATCGCGGTGAGCAGGACTCCCTCTGGTGCTATAGTTGGTTTCCTTGTTTTTCCTGTTGTAAATTGTTGAATCTAGCTGAATTGGTGTAGAGGAGAGTCGATGGGACTCTCGCTTAGTGCAGAACTGGTACAAATTGTCAATTGAAAAACTGATTACAGGAATTGAGTTGCTGTGCGGAAATGTTATAGGAAGTTACAACGAAAAAAACTGAAGGAATTGTTAAACATACCAAACAAAAAAAAGGGAAACTCGTGTTGTTATTTTTTCTCGCGTCCCGTTGTTACGTTCGGTTCGGTTGTTCGCGTTGTACGGTGTGTTGCTGTAGGTAGGCGTGTGTTTTGAGTAGTGGGATTAGCAGCCGAAATCGAAGCAGGCGTAGAAAGAGGTGTGTATTCCGGTTGGCCTACTTGGGAGTCGGCGGATTTGGTGGGTAATTTTGACGAGTTCATCATCTTCGCACTGCGAACTGCGTGCGAGTTATGCAATTTTGAAACTCGAGCGGAAAAAATAAATACTATCGGAAAAAGGGAAGATTCACTCTTGGCGAAGTAACGAAGCCGAGCGACTGGGTGCTAATTGGTGGGGTGGGTTGGCTCTACTGCTTCATGCATTGCACATTCGCAGCATCAGCAGAATAGTTGATGTTGTTGTGCTTGCTGTGGGGTGGGGAGAAGTTGGCCTGAGTAAATACTCCGGCAGGCACATCCAGGGATGAAACGATGACGTTCGCGTTTTAAAAAAGCATCCACAAAGGAGCAGCAAAGGGGTGGTGACACCTCCGGGGGACTGCTGGAAAACGTTTCTCCTTTCTATATATCTGCTATGAAAGGGAAACATAACAGCTTAAGAAAATACTGTCTCGTCTGCCCTTTGAAAACAGATAAGATAACGGCAGAGAGAAAAGGGATGACCTCTTTTGTGGAAATGAACGTCGTTTTCCTCGTCTTCGTCGCCATCGTCAAAGTGCGGAACGAATGACCAAACCATGCAAAATGGGGGAAATGAAATGCGTCTTTATTTGGTTTGTTAAGGAAAGCAAATTGGGACGATTCCGTCGGGAGGGGGGGCAAATGACGTCAAACGGGTGGAACCGGGCACAAGGTGCCTTTGGGGAGTCCGGAAATTGTGTCAGAATGGTTCTCGTCAGTTGAACGGGACGAAGAGCTATTGTGTGTACGCATGAAGTTTATCCCGAGCCATTCTGTAGGCACACAATACATAATTTAGATGAAAGACTGGACACGACACGGGAGTTCAGTTCTGGGTAGTGAAATTTATCGGCTGACGTAAGCTGGATGTTTCCGCTTTGGTGAAGTATTTTATTTTTGTATTCTGGCGAGTGATCAATAAATGGGATGGACGGGGGTAGGCCGGAGGTGAACTAACTTAATCCTCCGAACACGCATATCTGATAAGCGGGTGGTGATTATGGACTGGTATGCAAATTTAGAGATACGGATTATAATCTTGCCATTATTGGTTAACGATGAAATCATGAATTCAAACTATGTTCGGCTGTTTCCTAACTTTAATACGGTTTGATTTTGTCGTTATTTTGTTTCGGTTATTAAATCCTAACTACAATAGGGTGGCGACTATCTTGTGACAATAATTGGATTTCATTTGAATTACGTTTTTGATTTACTAAATCATTTTTTTTTCGAAATTCGATCATCTCTAACTATCACGTCACATGGCATTTCGAAATAATGGCCTGCTCTCAATGGCGAATTCCATTGTGGTGCTGCTTCGAAGCTGCCCCCATGAATAAAAAGTTCGGCCTCCTTTGATAAAACTTACTTTCAAGTACCACAAAGTTCAAATGATGGTACTGTGGAACTTTTTTTTGTTATTATTTATTACTAGCTGAACCCTGTGCGAGCCTTGCTACACTTGCAACTAAATGAATGAAAATTTAATAGAACTGGCGGTTTTATGGTTCTGTTTTGGGAATGAGTTTTGTTCAAATATTTTCGTATACTAAGGTCTGTATCCGCAATAATCCGGACACCTCAAAACATGAATAAAACATAAATTTCGCATTATATTTCCGTCGTAGTTGTTTATTTCAGATTCATGGGATGTGTTTTAACAATTCGTAAAGACAAAACATAGTTATTCGGTATTTGCATAACATTTTCGGACTTTGCGCTTAACTCCGTCCATTAGCGTTTGTACAGACTCTTCAGAAATCGTAGAAGCCGTCTTTGTCCAAATTTGCTGGAAGTGTTTGATGTCTTTGATTCCTTGCTTCTTTCCAGAAAGCTTCCGCTTCATCAGAGCCCAATATCTCTCGATTGGTCGTAGCTCTGGGCAATTTGGCGGGTTTGAGGTTTTTGGTACAATGTTCACTTGATTTGCTTGGTACCACTCCATCACAGTTTAAGCATAGTGGCATGATGCCAAATCGGACCAGAACAAAGGTTTTTCTTTGTGACTTTTGATGAAGGGTAGCAATCGCTTCTGCAGACACTCTTTCTGATAGATCTCCTTGTTGATTGTGCCTGTAGTGACGAAAGATTTACTCTTTTTGCCACACGTGCAAATTGCTTGCCACACAAGGTATTTTTTGGGAAATTTCGATGCCTTCTTCGTTCTGAAATGCTCAGCTGTAGCATTTCTGGCCATAGCAGAATAAAAAGCCAGCCCTGGAAGCTGCTTGAAATCTTCCAGGACATAAGTTTCATCGTCCATAACAACGCATGAAAACTTCGTCAAATATTCGCAGTACAAACGTCGAGCCCGTGATTTTGCTGCCAAGTTCTGTTTGTCGTTGCGATTTGGAACTGTTTGTACTTTATACGACTTAAGTCCGAAACGTTGTTTTGAGTTTTAGACAAAACCAGGCGACATCTCTATTTTCGTTTATAATCCGTAATATCGTTAATATCCTTTTCCCCTTTCGGTCCATGACAGGATCAGCGCGTCCAATGTTTTTGTCACTTCTCGGTTTCCTCTCCACCGTCAAACGTTCCGAAAATGATTTGAGCACATCGTGAACAGTGGATTTAGGCAAATCCAATGTTTTTGCAAGGTCCCGTATTGACAAGTTAGGATTTGCCGTACGCCCGTACAAAATTCGCTCGCGCACTTGTTTTTCTTTCGTCGCCATCTTGAATACTAAACGTGAAATGTAATCATCAATCATAGTCTTTTTCATCATAGACTCTCAGCTATACCACAGTGAAATTTGTCATTCCTACGTGCAATATTTCAAAAGTTACAATGATTTGAAGGTGTCCGGATGAATGTGGATACAGATTTTAATTCTAAAATCGTCAACACTAATACTTAAATCATAGTCAGGATACCATTGCACACTGGGCCAGGAACCGAAATTAGCAAGACAAAACCTCTAGCGCTTTGAGAATGCATTTTATCGAGATAATTGCTTCAGCATTGTTGCTCAATTATATCTGCGCCACAATTTGGTAATAAAAATTAGTTCCAATTTTCACCGGTGGCGCTGCGATATTAACTTTCTTATTTCGCCTTCTAGAGGTTTGATGGTTTCGAGAAAGTTGCAGAACCTAAAAGAATATGAAAGTTTGTCCAAGTCACCAAAGTTCTATGTCTTCAAACAACAAAGTTACTATTAATTTTGTAAAATTTAACTGGAATTTACGGTTTCTGTATTAATTTTCATACACTGAAAATGTATTTTCGTAAAATAGCTTTCACTTGTTTCGTTAACATGGATTTTGTACATAGAACAAATGTATCGAATATTATATGAAACATTCATGTTGCTTTTTATCTGGTGAAATGCTGTCACTACACCGTTTTTGTAAAATACACGAAATGGATTTCTTGAAGACCAACCAATCGTTGTTTCTCTTTTATCGTACTCATGCAAAATAGTGTAACTGCTGGGAATAACTTATTCATCCCAAAATAAAAATTAAAGCGCTGTCGAGAGCTATAACTTCATGCTCATTAATCTAACATGTTCTCACGAGTTAGCGTGGCCTAGTGAGATGAACCATGGATTCAAAATCAGCGTTTTCTAAATGTTCAGGTTCGACCCCATGTCAGGAACATTAAAAAACGCTGAACAACTCCACGTGGTTACGCTTTTTTTGTCAATTACATTTTGAGTCGATAAAGTAGATCTGTCAGTCCTTTAAATTGTGACCAAATATACGCAGCTCTTTGTATTGTTCTCGTACAGTGTACGAATGTGCTTTCTGTGCCAACAAAAGCTTCGTGCTTTTGACAGTTCCGGGTGTGCCATTAATTACGAATATATCTTCATAAAAAGAACAAATCAGTTTCGTTGCAGAAAACAACGAATGGATTTGTGAGTATTACCTTCGATTTTGTAATATAAACTAAAATTAACTTTCAGTGTACAGGGTACTTGCATCCGTCAGCTGCCAGGGCAGTACTGGCTATTGCCATTCTGTACAGCTCCGTGGCTGTCAAGCAAATGAAGCAAATTTTTAAGTGTCCCCGTTTTATATCGTGCACTGACACGTATTAGATGTTCCTTACTTAAATTTGAAGTCTGTGATAGGAAAGTACTGTGCATTTAGTAACTCTGAAAAAATCGGCATTATAAGACATCACATTATATATATATATTTTTTAATTGAATTATAGACTTTTTAAAAGGTTATTCGAGTCTGGACCTTATATTTGCGTTAATATAAATTGTTGAATCTTAAAAATCAATAGTTTTAATCATTAAAATCGGAGCGTAGAAAATGGTCCGATCGGTTGGAGCAAACATTTTATAGATATCAATCTTGAAATGACTTAGTTATTAATGTTCAAAACTTGACCGCTTTTCGTGACGCTGTTATTATTTATTAATAGCTGAACCCTGTGCAAGTCTTGCTACGCTTGCAACTAAATGAATGAAAATTTAATAGAACTGGCGCTTTTCTGTTTTTTTAAGGAATGAGTTTTGTTCAAATATTTTCGTATACTAATGTGTGTAATTTCATTAGTTTCGACCATGGTTTTCCTTCTGTGTAGAAGTATTTCTTAGACAAAACATTTATCTTCAAACTACGCGAAATATTGTCAAATTGAACGTAATTTTCTCTTGCTGAACCTCATTATATTAACTACTTGTGCATAATGTAGCACTGAGAGTAACTCAAGCATCCCGCATTCTTGACTAAGCAGGGTCTCAAACTTCTTTCAGAACATGCTGCTTACCCGAGAAATACACATTTTGTGTTTTAGTTGCCTGGATAATTCTCATGTTTGGTTGACATTTCTGTTTCATTTGTATGAGAGCCCTCTTCTTCAGAGAGGGAAGCGGGCTAGAACCACCGTAGAAGAAAATTCTACCTCTTAAAACCCCCACATGCTAATTTTGGTTCCATTTGCTTTATTAGTTCTCGAGTTATGGTGTTTCATTTGTATGGGAACCTCCCCTTTCAGCCGGGGGAGGGGTCTCGAACCGCCATACGAACCTTTTCCGGCCCAAAAAATCCCTTATATACAAATTTTCATAACAGTAGGGATCCCAACAAACATCATTGTCGAATAAACGCTTGTTCAAACAGATTTGGAGAAGTTATTCAGCATTTTATAAGAACAAGTTGAATTCTAGAGAGTTTGAGCTGTGGAATACCTGTAACTAGAAATGAGAAGACATCGACTCGAGTTATTAGTACACCACAGTTAAGAAGCCTGCACATTGTAGACGAAAACGAGTATCTGTCAAGAAAAGCTAAGGTAGTTGGAATTGGAAAAATAGAAAATACTAATTTTTCTTCTCTTTTCTAGTTAAGAACAAGTTGTTAAACACTTCTGCAAATTTGTTCGAACAAACAGTTATTCAGCATTGATGTTTGTGGGATAGTTCTCATGTTTGGTTTGAATTTTGTGATTTCATATGCAGGGTTTGAGCTGTTCAGTGGAATACCTGTTACCAGAAAGACGAAGAATTAGTATCGTCCATTTAATTCAACCACTTTGCTAATCTACACAAATACGCGTATTTTGTCTACAATGTCAGATTCTTCAGTGTCTAGTACTAGTGTACTTCGGATAATCATGGATTACATGAAACCAACATAATATGCTATAATACATCCTATATTTTGAACCTATGAGGTTTCATGTGCATCCACTGCATCCCGCCAGCTAAAGGCTATGAAAAATATATTTTTCACAGAACTACTATAACTTCTCCATAAAGGTTTTGACGTAAGGAGTACAGAGAAATTCTATATTTTGGTTATTTACAGCTTTGTAGAACAGTAGGTTTTGACCTAAAACTGCACATTTATTAAATAATCACGAAAACTAGTTTCAAGCTTGCCATTTTAAATAACACGCACTCAGCACAGTGACCAGATAGAAGGTTAGAGTTTTCAGCAATGCATGTTTGTATTAAAATTATCTACAGCTGTTGCTGAAGACACTAGACTTCTACCTCATCTTTAAAAGTAGTTTGTAGCAAGCCTGTGTAAGCTCGAACCAAGATTGTCACCTTAAATGCGTTATATTTATTGAATGTTCATCTGAAGACACTAAATGTTAAGAACACGTTATTACGAGTTATTGTGAAAGTTCATGTTTTGGCGTTTCGTCCCACAGTGTGTTCCCACCTATATTTGATGTTTGTAAGGCTGCGAAACTTGCATATGAAATTGGTTCAGATTTCTCGTAACAACCCTGCATTTGTATGAGAGCCCCCCTTCTAAATAGCGGAGGGGTCTCGAACCACCGTAGAAATATTTCTTGCCTTCAAAAACCCCCACATGCCAAATTTGGTTTCCCTTTGATCGATTATTTCTCGAGTTATGCAAAATTTTTAGTTTCATTTGTATGTGAACCTCCCTTTTAAATAGAGGAGAGGTCTCGAACAACCATAGAAGCATTTTTTATTTCCAGAAAACCACACATGTTAAATTTGTTTCCATTTGCTTGATTAGTTCTTGATTTATGCAGAAACTTCTGTTTAATTTGTATGAGAGCCACCCCTTCTAGAGAGAGGAGGGGTCTTAAACTATCATAGAAACATTTTTTGCCTTCAAAAGCTCTCACTTGCTAGTCAAGTTTTCCTCGATAATCAAGTCAAGTTCCGTTAGCGAAATTCTGTTAGCGAAGTTTCAAATTCTCTTAGATTTTTGCTTCAGATCAAGTCAAATTTTTCTCTATATCCATTCAGATTTCTGTGAGAACCAATATGTCCAACGAAGACCCGTTCGCCGCATTGTTGAAGTCGTCCAGTTTTGTGCATAGTCCCCGTACATATTGATAGTATTTTAAAAAGTCTCCAGCGTCGGCCCGATTGATTACTTCCGCCTTTTATGAACATGGACCATGTTGATTTTCAGGACACCTCGAGATTCCCGTAACTCGGCCGGATATTGTGCTGAGAACCTACAAACAGCAGACGGTTCAGAAAGCGAAGTGGTACTCGAACCAAGGACGTTACTTTTGCCTAACATACTACTGCGGGGTAGGTCAAGGCACGGACGAATCCGCCACCTCAACAGGCAAAAGTAACGTGTTGGATCGCCCTCATGTACCACTGATAGCTTGTGATAGTTTCTAGAGGTAGTTTGAATACACTCCGTTTTGTTGCAACCCATACTGGTGGGGGTCAGTATCACAACGCTTTACGGTCTTTCTCTCCGATATCTCTAAGTTAGCGTATGACGAGAGAAAGAAATTGAGTAAAATTAGAAGTTGTGTTGTTGTGTATAAAAATAAACCCAAAAGGAGAGGGTTCCTTTTCCATGTATTTTCAACCTATCGTACACTGACAGAACTTTCAACACATTCTCTTCATATCTTCCATTCTAGCAAACATTACTGCTCACTCTTGGTGCCTCATGGTGTTGAGCGAACATCTCCTTCTACATCATAATCGTTACTCCACGTACGAAGAATACAGACAGGGAATGGAAGACCCTTCCTCCGTCCTTAAATAAAGGGCTGGGATGACTGTTGACCGCTAGTTGACTCGACTGTGGTGAAGGGACTTGAGGCTTCCTTACTTCGATTTACCCGGTAGTTGTTGATTCAGCGCTGATTGTCTGAGGGGAATAGCTTCGTTATGTGGCGAATAAAGGCTGCCTGTAATGGCAGGCTGGAAGACTCCAGCTCTTGACTAAAACACTGAACCGGGATGACTGTTGAACAATGGCTTGACTGTGATACTGATACGTCCCGAAATCTCTCCTTACTGAAATTCATGACATTCATGATATGATTATCATACAAATGTGTCTTAGGATTCAGTTTTGCAACAACAAAATGTAAAAAACTTCTAGAGCTAATAACTAGCAGCTTAATATTCGAAAAAAGTTTCATATAGCACTTTTACGGATCAACTAAGCTGCTTAAGAGTTCTATGGTCACTTCTTAGGAACTTCGCATGAAAGTACCGTATACGTTGACTGCAATCTTTTGAGCAACTGTAAAACATCTAAATAATATCTTGGCAGCCCTCATTAAATCATCTGCACAAATATCTGTTGAGAAAATTGTTTTATTTAAGGTACTTAAAACACTAATATAAGCAGTTTTTTCTGTAATTTGCGTAACAAAGGGTGAAAAAAATAAAAGAAATAGTTGGTACCTGGCATTCAAATTTGAGGTGCTAACCACTGCATTATAGTTTCTTGTTTGAACAGTATCTTGAAAAACAGTTCGCATCAGACACCCATTGAAATTATAGCAAAAAGAAACGGTAATAACTATCGTACCAGTTTGAGTGTACGATTTAATGCAGAGAGGAATTTTGATTTCACTAATACTACTGTAAAACGCTTATTCGCAATTTTACCAGAAGTTGAAAGTTCACAATGGCCGACAGGAAGGAAACATCGCTAGCGAAACTAAGTAACGTTATTTCACTTCACAAACGTGGTGAAACAGTTCATAAGATTGCTGAATCCCTTTGTTTCTCGAAGTCAACGGTTTTCGGGGACATCATCTCCGGACAAAAAATCGCCGGGGGCATCGAAAATGTGGACGTCCACCGATTCTTTCATAGCAAAATAAGCGGTATTTGGGACGAGTTGTCAGAAAAGATCCGTTCATCAGTGGCGGTAAGTTGGCAGCCGATCTGGAACCTATCGTCGGAAAACCTGTAAAATCAGAGCCTTGAACGAAATAAGAATCAAGAGTTGTACGTCTAGGAAAAAGCCATATATCAGTGAACAGAACCGACGGAAGCGTTTGGCCTACGTGAAGAAACCCGTAAACAAGCCGATGACGTTCTGGAAAAAGGTACTATGGACTGACGAATGTAAGTTTAACGTCAGAACTCCAGATGGACGTGTTAGAGTTTTATGAACTGATGGTACCGCTCTAGAAAGAAAGAATATTCGTGGAACTGTGAACAATGGCGGCGGGTCAGTTGTTATATGGGATGGTATGTTCTATGTTGGAGTGGCCACCATGGAGTTCATCGAAGATATAATGTCCAATAATAATGCAGGGATCCTAGAAAATAACGGTTGGGCAGCACCTTTGTGTTAATGCACGACAATGACCCCAAGCACAAGTCGAAGCTTGTGACAGAGTATTTGGCCAGGGAAAACATAACCGTACTGGATAACCCTCCCCAAGGTCCGGATTTAAACCCTATCAAGCATCTATGAGATAGAATCGGACGAGTACTCCAAAAGAAGCATAATCTATGCCAAGACGCCTGGCGAAAGTGATAAAGTACAAAAAAGGAGATTACCAGATTAGGAATTTCTTGGCAAATTTTGACATTGTCTTCATCCGAACATCCTCAGGAACGTCAAACGTGGACGTGGTGACGAAATATTCCTGTCCGTGCTGTTGGCTGAAGTCGGCCTTAACCCTTTCAGGCCTGCTTTTTTCCAAGCGTTATCATACACGCGATTTGGTGTATTCTGTAAATGATTGAAAGAAGCAGGAAATATTTTTTTGAGATGTGCTAGGTCGTCCAAAGTTCAGAACTTAAGATCTACAGTTGTAACAGTAGCTATATCCGCTATACAAAGTTACGGTATATATTCAATCATATTCAATGAATGGCCTGGAAGACCAACAGATATTATGAGATAATTTTGGGATATTCTACGCCATCCATACTGTCTTGGGGTTCAGAACTAAACATCTACTGTTGTAACAGTAGCTTTATCCGCTATACAAAGTTACGATATGAATTCCATCATATTCAATGAATGTCCTGGAAGGCCAACAAACATTATGAGGTAATGTTGGAAGGCTTCTATACCAAACAAACTGTCCTGGAGTTCAGAACTTAACATCTAGTAGCTTTGTATAGCGGATGAAAAAAGTTACGATGTGTATTCAAGCTTTGCATAGTTTAGAAAGATTTTGTTAAAACTGTAGGTCTTATGTTTTGATCTCGAGGATAGCTTGAATGACCTAGAACATGTCATAGTACTTTATATTGTTTGTTGATCTCTGAAACTATTAGTTGAACATGGTTGACTGAATCCTAGAGAGTTTGAGTTGTTTAGTGGAACTAATTTTTCTTCTCATTTCTAGATACATGTTTGACTTTTTATTGTAACTTTGTATTGCCTAAAAATTACTGTTATAGCTCTAAGATTAAAAGTTCTGAACGCTACGGTAGTTTGGATGACCTAGATCATCCCATGATTATCTTCTCATGTATTTCCATGTTCGAGAACATTCACTGAATATGCTTGAATACGGGACGTAACTTTGCATAGCTTGAAAAGCTACTGTTACTACCGTTAATTTCAACTTCTAAACTCCAGGACAGTTTGGATTACCTAGAGGAACACATAGTTTTAAAATAATGACTGCTAACGTTCCACAAGATTAATTAAATATGTTTGAATACATATCGTCACCTTATATAGCCTTAAAAACTACTGTAACAACTGTAGATCTTATGAATCCAGGTGATTGTGAGTTTTTAAAGGGAATACCTGTAACTAGGAAATGCGAATAAAGATTTGTAATTTCCATACAATTCCAACTACCTTCATTGCGTAACTTGACAGATACGAGTATTTCGTCTACAATGTACACTAATATCGTCGAGTATTAGTACACAACACTCAAGAAGTCTGGCCATTGTAGACGAATTGTTAATTACTCATCTTTTTTCTCATTTTCTAGTTAATTATTAGAATATTTTTATGAATTAATTGAATGCTTCCAAGATCATGTAAGTTATTTTATGGAAAAGAAGTATTAGTAAAGTCATAGGGAATCCATGAAAGAAATCAGGAGAAAAGTAACAGAACAAGCAGAAAGTCGCTACGATTTTTTCGAAGGAGATCTGAGAGAATTTTATAAGGAAACTTAAATGGACTATCAAGAAATGTAATCTCTAAAGAAGAAAGTTCACAAGAAAGTGTAAGGTCACAAAAATATATATTAAAGGCTTTAGGCTGTTGAACACTGAAGGGTATATGGGAGAATTTTCAAAGTTTTCAGAGTTGAGTTTATTATTAAAGGGAGCAATTGTTCATACTATAGCTAAATATTCCTTGAGGATTTCAAAATTCAGCTATTACAACCACAAAAACAATAAAAGCATGGTACTGCCTTGATGATTTAGATCCAAGTTGTCTTGTAATTAGATGCATACAATGACGCACTATACAGTAAAACAATGTTTGGGGGCTTGTTTTTCATTTTCCCGTGAACCGATTGAGCTGAAATTGAGGCTATAGTGGAGAAGTACCATGAATTCATCTGTATTAAATCCATAGTTTTACATTCACCACTGTAAAATTCACGACAAAACAATAAAACCACCCTTTGATTTCCATGAATAATGCTCAATTTTGAGGTACTGAATTTTGATTTTTGATATAATTGGCATTATAACCTCTGTATACTATAGATCGTAATTCAAATTCCATGAACATGACCAAAACCTATGGAAAACAGCATTTTCTGACAAAGAAGGTGTCCACATTCCCGAAGAAGTATTTGATACGGCAGGCCATATGTAGTTCTGGTCTAAAAAAAATCTAAAAGTTCCGTCTCTACCGGCACTATCAATAAGGATGTGTGCGAGAAAGAATGCCTGCAAAATCAGTTTATCAGAAGCCACGACTCTCCAGCTCTGTTTTGGCTTGATTTTGCCTCTTGTCACTATGTGTAATTCGTCCTGGAATGGTATAAGGTGCATGAGGTCAAATACGTGTCAAAAACAGCCAAGCTACCAAACTATTCATAACTTCCCAATAGAGAAGACTCTTCGAAACTTAGAAGAGAGCCAAAGGTACCGATGATTTCAAGAGAAGATGGAGAATCGTCACGGCGGGCGTATCTGAGGATACCGAGGATAGGAGAAAACAAGGTTTTAAAATCGTTGTAAACCAAATGTATTTCCAGTGGCGTTCATAAAACTGTAATATCACATAATAAAGCTGGATGGTTTTGGCAATGTTACTTGAGCTTTGGGATGGAATCGGACGAGAACTGCCAAAGAAGCATATTTCCAACAGAAAGCAATTAATGCGTTAGATTGAAGCTGTAAGGAACACTCTTCATCCAGAAGCAACTCAAAACATGGTCGAAGCTATGCCAAGACGCTTAGCGTAAGTGATTAAGTACAAAGAAAGACCAGATTACCAGAATAGGAAATTCTTGACAAATTTTGACATTTTCTTGGACGTGGCGACGGAATATTCCTGCCCGGGTAGTTGGCTGAAGTTGGTCTTAACCCTTTCAGGTGCCCACGAGATTGGAGGGGAGCAGCCATGAACCGAGAACGTTGGAGGGATATTGTGTATCAAGTATTGTTATAATGACGTTATGCCATGCAAGTAAATAAATAATGGATTCTTTGAACGAATTCTTTCAAAAACCATCGTGCCGATTGTTATTAGATAGAAAAATTCGGAAAATAAAGCGTAGAGAATTGTTTTTGTCATTTGAAGTCCCTGGGGTGGTCCATGAAAAGCCATCTATCATCAAGTTCCAGATTTTCTTACGCTTGATGGCTTGGCTGGAAGAAGACAATTTGAATCATTTGATACCCGTTTTTGAGGAGCCGGAAAGGGAAAACATTATTTTTAACTTTTTCAAATGCAGCTTTGTATGGAAGCAAAAGAAAGTCATATTTAAGTAAATAACTGAATAATAGCACTTGTTTAAAATTTTAATACACAAAATTTGTAAGTTTTTCCGATCAAATGACCTACGAACGAAGTCGTTCTTTTCAGTTGACCCAACGTTATTAGCGTTCAAAAAGGAGTAAAACTCTCATTTTTCAAAACTCAGAAATGACACCCGGCATAGAAAAGAGAAACGTAATCCTACGTTAAAACATGCAGATCATCTCATTGCTTTCTTAGGTCCGGTCTGATGAACACAAATTTGATATGTTCGGATCCTAGCAGCGTTCGAGAGCAAGGATAAAACCAGGTGATAAACTTCTGGATGAGAACATTCAAAAAAACTGTTAAGCACGGAGGTGCCAATATTATGGTGTGAGGATGCTTTTCGTTGTTAGGAGTTGGAAAACTGGTTAAACTCAATGGAATTATGACTGCGCAATTTAGCCAGTACAGCGGGGGTAATTTCATATAATCGGGATATGAGTGGGACCATCAGGGCACCCGTTTAAAGCGAATTGGATTGAAAAGGGTTCTTAATCGGGGCATCCTCCTGTTAGATAGCACAGATTTTTGATCCATTGTTGGATCTTGTTGTTGAAAGGAGATTCTTTACTATCCCGTGGATACGGATGGGGGATGTTGCGTATCAATCCACCAAACCCATTTTTATCCCTTCTTAGAATGGCACGATGAGGACAATCAGTGGTAATTGAAGCTCTATCAAGTCACACAGAGAGGAGAGCTCTTTGCTCTCGGACTTAGTTTTCGTGATACAATGAATGGTTGTAAATATCATCATATCATCATATTGTTGCTGAAATTGCGCTGATTTACTGTAAAATTAGTTTCAGTTCCATAACCCCGGCACAGTTACTTCGTGCTGATTAGTATCGATCGATTTATACGTCGTCTGGGGCCATGCAGGTCGATGAAATAAACAAGATTTGCTTGATTACGACTTCGAGATAATTGCGAAGAAAGAAGATTTGAAAAACACTTCACTCATTAAAACTAATCTAATCTACATCAATCCACATAAGCAATTTGTTGCGATGCTAGTCACATGACACTGTTTCTAGAAAATCTCTCTACTCCAACATGGATTCACACTCTGGCATTCTTTGTACAACGATTTTCCGACTCTAATTAGTTCCATTACTCGCATGATACCTTCGTACAGTGAAAGTGTGGGATTTTGCTCTGGTGGTGAGAGGATGGAAAACCGACCCCTTCTACGCTTTTCATGCTTTTCCGCCCGACGAGTTACCACACATGGCGAAAGCCCCAAAGGTGACACAGATTCAAAGGAAGTGCCTCAAACGATTTGCTGAACGCGCCCTATTCTGCATGCCAGCGAATAGCGCCGCGCAGTTGGCAGAACTCGCACTCACTCGATTGTTTGTTCTTGGCGGGGAAGGTTGGTACCTACCTACCTTTCGTTCAGTGTGATTTATGAAAAGAATACCGCCCCGCCCTGTTCGCGCACAGCGACCGATCTTCATTCCATCCTCTGGCAACGACGATAGGGTGAAATGGCCATGTTCTGACGAAATTTTACTTTATCTATTCTATATTTATCTATTCTTAATTGCAATCTATGATGAGTATTTTTGTAGCTTCAGTGCAAACATCCGACGTGTTTGTTTATTATCATTTGTTTGCTCAGTGATCCTTTATTTATTACAGTCGACAGAATTATCCTGAATGGTTTGAACGATTTTTATCGAAGGTCAAACTCCTCAAGTGAGTGCAACTATTGTCGGCAGCTTCTTTTCTATGCGGCTATCGTTCCATTTTCAGCAGCTGCATTTTCGAGTGCACGTGGTTAGTTTAAAGATAGTTCTTTGATGGAAGAGTATATAGAATAAGAGGTTTAAAAATGTGTTGCCTAGAGTAGCCATCTTGTACCCTTCACCCAAATAAAAAATCCACAATCAGTGGAAAATATTCACTAGAAATTCAATCAACTTTCATGTGACTCAGGAAGTGGAAAATGCTTCGCAAAATCAAGTAAATCTTATGTGTCTAGTGAAATGTAAATGATTCAAATGTCAAACAGAATTTATTTATTCTATCTGGTGTCACTTAGTTTAGTACTGGAAAATATCGCGATGGATGTGAACTATTTTCCCAGTGTAATTCAAACACAGGTTGCCTACATGCCGGCGTTTTTGTCGGTACATTTTCGTTATAAGTAACCTAAACCATTTATCACCGCCGCCGCCGCCCCGCATTTTAAGCACCTTCACCCCACATATCCTTCATATCCTCGCTGAACAGAATCACCTTTTAAGCCAGCCACCCCTCTCATGACCTCTTTCTCTTCTGTTTGGTTTTAATTGCAGAAATCAAATAACCGCATCAGTCAGTCGCTGTCGTCATCGTCGTCGTCGTCGTTTGGCGCGGGAGGCTCCAGTCCGAATAATGACATCTACATCGACGACGAAGGCCTCGAAGGTTCCGGCAGCAGAGGAGAGGTAAGTCCACCACCACCACCAGCGCGCAACCGTTTGGCACGGGAGTAAAGTTAATTTAATTTTCTGGTTCGGTTTTTTTCTCCGCCGTTGCGGATGGGGTGGTTCCACCCAATTTTTTATGTTAACTTCTTTTTTTATTCGGCAAGAACTTTTGCTTGTAGATCAAGTTTCGTGAATAATTTAGTGGCCTTGCTGCTGCTGCTGCCTAGCAGTGAGAAGCGAGCCTTTTTGTCGGCTTCTCTTTCTTGGGAATGCGCAACCGAGCTCGGGAACACCTAGTATTAGAGAAGTACACAATTTGCCGGAAGCTGCAATAACTGAATATTTCATTCAGCGGGAGCACATCAAGGCATTTCTTTCGGAAAATGGGAACACTTTTCACCGGAATCGAAACATAATGGGGTCAGACGAGGACGAGGCTCACATGCAATGGAATGGGGGTCGTTGAGGGTGCCTACAGGCCTTAATGGATCCTGGTCCGGTGAGTGATAATGTACAATGGACGTGATTCATAAATTTAAGAGGTCTTCGTGAAGGGGTGGGGTGGAAAATGAAATGAACTTTGTTTTCCGACCAAACTTTGAAGCCACCTGCGGAGCCATGGAAAATATGGTTTATTCAAAGTGTAGGGAAAGATGCAGGACCGCGCAAACATGCACACACACACACAGAGCCAGGTAAATGTTTTATTCATAATTAGGTGTTCCTTTTTTTGTTTGGGGTATTATTAAGTTTTTATTGCCGATCCTTGGCACCCCAAAGTTTCTTGTGGGCAAAATGTTTGCTGACGAAGTTTGGCATGCTTTGTTAATTATGCCTTGGAATTGAAATTTCAGTTGAACACTGAGGTTTTTCCGGCGAATATTCGGATGTTAGGTAGTTTTTGATAGATTATTCGCAGCTGAAATTTTTGCGTTGGTCGGGGTCCAATAAGACTACAAAAATGATGTTTCTGTATATATATATATATTGATCTTATTGTGTAGATTTCACTCTAAACTTTTTTGATACAAAATTGAAAATTTATTCTTATTAGTATTTCCCTGACATAGATTCTTTAACAGTGACTTATACACTCACCCAGTGTGTCAAATTTTCACTTTTTTTACCTAAACACATAAGATAACTTTGGCAAATGATACACCCGTTATTCTCTCACTCTGCAACAATTATATGTTGTTCTCGGAACAAAATACGTTTCGCTACGTATTTATTCAAATTTGTTAAAAATAAAAATATGTGTTCTATAGTGAGGATACATGTTACCTACCCGCCTTTTGGCTTATGGATGTCTCAATTTACATTAGTTTTTGTTTCGTGAAACAATCACTCGTATTGTTATCTTATCGTTTTGAAAAATATTGTCAATTCTACATACTATAGATTCTATCGTATGGTTGCAATACATTAAAT
>JASCZW010009028.1:0-45582 GCA_034211315.2 Aedes japonicus
TCCTCCACTGTGGAAAATTTTGAAGGATTTTTTTTTGGATTATATTTTTTCCGAATACTTGAGAAAATCACATTAAAGTTGGAAAAAAATTGTTGTACGATGAAGCGTTCTTGAGTTATGAATTTTTGAATTTAGTGATGTTTGGGAATATCGGAAAACTTCAATTGGCGTTTTCCAGAAATACTGGCAACCCTGAGTTTTTTTTGTTCGTTTCATGAATAAATGAGTGAACAAAGTTACGTAACAATCTGAGACTCTTCGGACCAAACCTGTGCGATGATTAAAAAAAGTCCTTAATCCTGAAACTTATTTAGTTCTGAATTATGAAAAAATTAGTATTTTTTTTATTTCGCCTCCGCAAAAAATGCTATAAAAATCATTAAAGTCATTTTGAAAAAAACCATAGAATTTCATTTTATTTAGCAACCAAACCAAAATCAGTTATCAGGAGTCATTGGGCCGGCCTTCATCGGTTCCGAGGTTCAAATAATGCGTGGGTGGGTAATCGTTCAGTTCTTTGATTGCTGGGTGCAACATTGAAAAGAATACGAATACTAAAGTTGGCAACTATTGGAATGATGTAGAAGGAGATGTTCGCTTATCACCATAAGGCACCAAGAGTGGACAGTAATGTTTGCTATTACCGAATGATATGAAGAGAAAGTGTTGATAGTTCCGTCAGTGTACGGCAGATTGTGCAAATTGAATAGAAGTATAGAAAATAGAGCGAAGGGCTTGGATATAGCAGTAATTGAACCAAGCACGCATTCCTTTGACTTACATCCCACTGCGGGGTAGGTCGAGGCACTAACGAATCCGCCACCTTGACAGGCAAAAGAATGCGCGCCTGATCGTGCTCATGTACTACCAACTGCTTGTGATGGTTGCATCGGTTGTTTTATACACACTCCGTTTTGTTGCCTACATGACTTAGAGACATCGGAGAGAAATACCGTAAAGTGTTGTGATACTGGTCCCTACCAGTATGGGTGAATGGGTTTCCTCATTATAAGATTTACATACTATAATGGTTATGTTTGTATTCTCCGTACGCGGAGTAACGAGTGAAGGGCTTGGATATATCAGTACTCGAATCAAGCGTGTAAAAGTGGCGGATTTGTTTGTGCAGTGGGATGTAAGGCAAAAGTATGCGTGATTGGTTCGAGTACTACTATATCCAAGCCTTTCGCTCAAGTAGACAGGATGTCCTGGGCCCAAATTGACTTGGGCCCGCTGTCAGCTGTCAAATAGAAGTCTAATGATTTGTTTTGGTTGTTTGTTTTGAAACACCACAGAAAGTGATCTTTCTGCTTTGAATGACGTGCACAACGAAAACGAGCAACAACAGACACGACTTACAATGTTGACATTATTATGACAGCTGAGCTTGCTAAGATGTTGTCTACGTGAAAAAGTGGTTCTTGTCATAGGCCTGTAGTTCCGCTATTGTTGCGGCGGTGACCACGAACTGGCATTTGCTCATTGATCCTCAGTTATGCCCGAATATGCTCTGTAATATGTAAGTATAATATGTATAACAGTAAAGAATAGGTGGCTGGATTATAACATTTGTCAAATCAAGCGGAATGCTTCCTTACAATTTTCGACACCAATAAATTGATCCACATTGTATACAAAGCATTTTTACAATAAACCACTAATAGTCTGGTCTCGATTCATACGCCAAAAAGAGTTTCGAATATGTTTGTTTTATCTGTAATGTAATATACTAGTATGTACTGCTCTATATTCTGCCCTATGTCGCCACTGGTTATTAATTTTTGAATACGATTTAGATTTTAAATTCACTTCCGAAGCGCAAATTGATGAAGACGATATCCGTTATGTTGGAAAAAATGTATCAATCTCAAAATTCAGTCCGATACAGTTTTCTTGCGTATTGAATAAAAATAAATCAAATTCATAAAATACGACAAATCAGCGTTTGTATATATTTATAAAATTGAGTAAGAGTAAGAAGCTCGAGTAATATTGAGAAGCTCGATTGAGACTCTTTGGTCTTTGTTTGCACAACGAGGGAACGGCATGAGTATAACTAGATCTGTCAACCCGTTTACTGAGGAGTGCTCATTCGAAAGGGACCATTATTACTTTTTGAAGAGGACCCTGAAGTGAAAAAAATATTTGAGCCAACTGTTCCATCTTAGCATTCTTGTTTGGTAAAACTAGTTTAAACTGGGATGTTTACATGAGCAAAATCGTTACAATCTGTCAAGTGGCTATCGATATCGGCTTTCAAGCAAGAAGTTCTTCGACAAAAAAATATGGACGCAGTCGTGGAAAATCAAGACTAGTCCCACACGTGAGTCGCGAAATAGTTGAGCACCGACAATTCGACCGTGTCCCGAATGGAATATTTGTTCAAGATACCAAGACGACCCAGCGGTGAGTTGGCAGTGGAAGAAAAACGAAGACGGCCAATTCCGTGAACGCAAGGAAGGTTAGGGATTACCTCAAGCGCAAATCAAACCCTTTGATTAGGAGTGTGTCCTAGAAGGTCAAATTTGGGCCGTCTGGTTCGTCCAGTAGACAATGAAGCAGGCCGAACTTCATGCTTTTAAGATAACGAAGGCGCCTATCTGAACCGATAAACAAAATATGAAGGCCAAATCCCACGCCAGGAAGCTGTAACGCGAGTAAAGTTCC
The DNA here is from genome assembly GCA_034211315.2 of Aedes japonicus. Classification (NCBI taxonomy): domain Eukaryota; kingdom Metazoa; phylum Arthropoda; class Insecta; order Diptera; family Culicidae; genus Aedes; species Aedes japonicus. Next base: position 2,668 of record JASCZW010009028.1, read on the forward strand.
GGAAGACGCAGACAAATTAAGCGATCTGTAGATTCGGCAAATTCATCAAGCCGCACATAACGACCGGCACCATCAACGGCCAAATATATAAAGAAGAATGCCTCCCGAATCACCATAAGGCTCTAGACGAGAAATTCGCCAAACTCGTAAGAACTTCACTCAATAGAAAAATATCCGAAAATCAGGGAAGGTCTTAAAAAACGACAAAGATTTGAAGAAAGAGTGGATGAAAAATTGTAAAAAAAATAGTGAATGTGTTGCAAGGATTTGATGGGTAGCATGAAGTCCGAGGTGTGGGCATTTAGCCTCAATAATTTAACTTTGCAAAAACATAGCTAATAGAATAGGGAACGGCTTAATCAGGGGTGACTGTTTTCATCAGTGGTGAGGAAATAGGTCTAATGCTCCTAGATTTTCCAAATTATTTCACATTTAATGATATGATCATATCAGTCAGTCTATCAGTCTATTGATTCGATGTATAAATCGTGATTGATTACCAATAAATTACTGGCATTTTGAAGATTTAAAATTCATCATCTCCAAAACTATCAATACCCTACCTGCTGAATAAGTTCGCTTAATGTTTGCCTTTGCGTATTTTGCATTTGTTCGCGTGTACAAGAGGGAATTTCTTCACCAGCTCTTTCTTCTCACATCTAGGCTTGTTGTCAGAATTGTTGGTCATAATGCAACGGTCATCCTTATAAACTGGCAACATTGATGGGCGCTTGCCATCTACAGCGCTCGCATGTGAAGAAGAAGAAGTATTATTTGACATTAGAGTATTAACCTAACTTTGTACAGTTCGTCAATATACGTTTTATGTGTACAACGAGTTTATTAATTCGTTTTTACCCCGATAATATCCGATAGTTTTTTCCGTAGTCTATTGCAAATCCATTGGTCCACTTCGTCCTCTGCATTGGTACACTTTGTCCAATAGGTTATGGGCCCAAGATGCCAAGAAATCCAGAGTGGCGATAGGACCTTGTGTCCTGATGAATCACTGCGGACTTATTAAAACAGTAGAAAGTGCCAGCGTTTTCTGGAAGAACTTGAAGGAGTACCACGAAAAAGTTATCGTAACGTTGAGAGTTTCCATCTTGAAGCGGCCCTGCAGCCTAGATCTACTGGAAGGTGGTGATGTGCAGAACCATCTATTCAAGGTAGAGGATCTATTCGATCTATTGACACAAGCTGGACAGCAATTGAGCGATACTCTGATAGTCGTTATGATACTGCGCTGTCTTCCAGACTCCTATTCTGGACTTGTTACGGCCTCGAAAGCGGACCGGACGAGGACTTAATAGTTGCACTCGTCAAATCAAAGTTGTTGGACGAATTCGAACGTCGAAAGGAACGTTCGGTACCCTGTTCTAGTGGACATTACGGGGAAACGAAAGCGCTGGGAAGTTCCAGCAAGCGGAAAGTATCCGTTTCAGAATTATCCTCGAGAATGCGCTATATGTTCCGTCGCGCAATAGTGGACTACAGTCGGGGAGAATGTTGACTTCGAAGGGATTTCTGGTGGTGTTCAGAAAGGATAGTTGTGACATCACGGATGAAGCTGGCAAGGTTATTGCTGAAGGAGGTCGTTGCGGCTATCTCTGTCACCTAAGAATAGCCGAAGAATTAGTGAGAGTTGAAAGTAAACAACACAACAAGTTATGCCAGCTTCAATGGCATCGCAAATTCGGCCATAGAGATCCGGCAGTTGTGAATGAGCTGTCTAAGAAGAACCTACCTGAAGAAGTGCTGGTAAAAGATTGCGGAATTCGGTTGGAATGTGAGACCTGCATGGAACGAAAGCTGCCAAGGACTTCAATTCCGCGAAAGGCTGAAAGGAAGTCAATTCAAGTTCTCGATTAAGTGCATACGGACCTTGTGGGCCAATGAAAACGACGACGCCAAGTGGGACCAGGTATCTGATGACGGTGATCGACGATTTTTGTCGATACACTGTCGTTTACCTGCAAGAAGTCAGAGACTACCGATCGACTGGTTGAATATGCCAGGTATGTTGAAACCCTTTTGAATCGTTAGCCAAGAATTGTGTGGTCAGATAGTGGTGGAGAGTATGCTACAGAACTTCTTCGTTAGTGAGGACATAAAGTACTAGTACACGACCAGTTACACTCCACAGCAGACCGGTTCGTCGAAATACGGAATCGGTATCTGGAGGAGATGGGCACTGCGATGCTACTGGATGCGAAGCTCGAGAAGAAGTATTGGGGAGAAGTAGTTATGTGCCTACCTACAGAACCGGTTGCTGTCGCGATCGGTTGACGTTACACCTTTTGAGAAGTGGTTTGGTTGGAAGCCAAATCTGGGACATTTGCGAGTGTATGGGTGCAAGGCGTTGGTGCACATACCCGATGTGAAAATGAGTAAGTTTGACAGTAAGGCCCGAAAGTTATCCTTCAAAGGCTACTAAGAGCAGCCCCATGCATACCGTTTTGTTGATTTAGCGACGGAGAAAGTGAAGATTAGCAGGGACGCCAAGTTTTTGAAGATGGATGATGCACAATTTCAGAAGGAGGTTACTGTACTTCCGGAACCAGAAGAAAGTGATATGGAATTGAACCTGTGCGAAGAGTAGCCAACATCCAAGAATGAGCAATTGGACGATACTGAAGTGAATGAAAGTGACCACAGTGAACAGAAGGTGTATTTCGATATGAACTCCTCGGTGTCGGGAGATCCATTAGCAGTGAAAGATGAGCAGCACAAAGAAAAAAGGAAATGTAGCAGAAAACTCTAGTATGGGCAGGTTATCCCTTAAGGGGGAATATACACGGCGTCCAATATATTTTCATACAAAATAAAACTCCAATTATTTCAAATCGATTTCGTCCCAAATTCGTTTGATTACGGTTTTGAATTAGTTCATATTAGACGCCCTGTGGTCATTTACCTTCGCCAGCATGTATGACCATACGAAATAATCCAAGGGATTCAGATCTGGTGAACTGTCCAAATAATCGGTCACATTTTCTCGGCACCAGCCCTGAACGAGATTTGCAGTATGCGATGGCGCTCCGTCCTGCTGAAACACATAGTGGACATCTCCTAATAAAGGGTGATACGGTCAAAATTTGGTCAAGGGAAAACGCGTGTAAATCGGTGAAATCGTTTATTCAAAAAATCAAATTAAATTTCTTTTTCAAGTTCAATTAGTATAAAATTCAGGAAAAATATTCAGTTAGGCTTCCGCTTTTCCAAATCCGAATTGCCGGGCCTTACGCTTGACCCCTGCCATCAGATTTTGTACAGCCACCTTGTCCACCTTCTTCGCCGCAGAAAGCCAGTTTGCCTTGAACTGCTGCTCGTCCTTAGCAGTTTTTTTTTGGTCTTCTTTAGGTTCCGCTTGACAATAGCCCAGTATTTCTCAATTGGGCGGAGCTCTGGCGTGTTGGGAGGGTTTTTGTCCTTGGGAACCACCTGCACGTTGTTGGCGGCGTACCACTTCGTGGCCTTTTTACCGTAATGGCAAGATGCCAAATCCGGCCAAAACAGTACGGAACAACCGTGTTTCTTCAGGAAAGGCAGCAGACGTTTATTCAAACACTCTTTCACGTAAATTTCTTGGTTGACAGTCCCGGAAGCTATGAAAATGCTGCTTTTCAAGCCACAGGTACAGATGTTTCTTTGCGAACTTTGATATTTCTTTGCGAACTTTGACAGTTTCGTGTGCTTGAAAATATCTGCTACCTTTCCTCTTCCTTTTGCCGTATAAAACTCCTGTCCCGGAAGCTGCTTGTAGTCGGCTTTGACGTAGGTTTCGTCGTCCATTACCACGCAGTCAAACTTCGTCAGCATCGTCGTGTACAGCCTCCGGGATCGCGCTTTGGCCGTCGTATTTTGTTTATCATCGCGATTTGGAGTCACTACATTCTTGTAAGTCGATAGTCCGGCTCGTTTTTCGGCTCGATGCACGGTTGTAGACGATACACCCAGCTTATTTGCGGCATCTCGGAGAGATAGGTTAGGGTTTCGCTTGAAACTACCGGCAACTCTCTTTGTCGTCTCAGCGGCTTCCGGTTTTCGATTTCCCCCCGATCCAGACTTCCTGGCTGTCGACAAACGTTCCCCAAACATTTTAATTACATTTGTAACGGTTGATTTGGCAACTTTTACCGATTTTGCCAACTTTGCGTGCGAGTAGCTCGGATTTTCGCGATGCGCGAGCAAAATTTTGATACGCTGCTCTTCTTGCTTGGACGGCATTTTGACAACTGAAGAGTGAATTCCAAAATCAAAATAGGAGCAACATTCTACACACACACACCTTCAAAATGAGGGGTGTTCAGGTTTTTTAAATGCAAAATTGAAAGAAATACGTCAAGTTGATATTGACCAAATTTTGACCGTATCGCCCTTTACCTCTTGTACATATGGCTTGACAACTTTCTCCAAAACTCCCATTTTATAATATACGGCATTCACTTGCACGCCTTTTTCGATGAAAACCATTGGTAATTTGCCTCGCTTGCTCCTCCCCAAACTATCACTGACACAGCACTTTGGAACCGGGGAATATTCCTATCACTCTCTGGTTATTCGTTTCACCTTTCAAAAACTTTTTTATCACCACAGCACGAAACTCCTTCATCGCTGGTAAAAGATAAACACCGAATGAAAAAAAGTGTATGAGAATATATTGGACACGGTGTATCTCAATCTTATGTGCGAAATGTGGCCCGCAAAGCTGAGAAGTCAAAATTATATAGTTGTGTTCGAAAATCTAAAAGTTTATTCTCCACCGGCACTATCAGTAAGTATGTGTACGAGAAAGAATGTCTGCAAAAACGGTTGCTACCGTTTGGGCCTGTTCATAAACCACGTAGTCTCATTTTTGAAAATCTCAGACTACCCCCCTCCCCCCTAGTAGACTTTTCTCCATACAATTTTTTGAATTTTTGTATGGAGCGTATACTTTGGTCAACCCCCCCCCCCTTCCCCCTAGAAAAGTCTACGTGGTTTATGAATAGCCCCTTTATAAGAAGCCACGACTATCAAGTTCTGTTTTGGCCTGATTTGGCCTCGTTACTATGTGAAATCCGTCCTGGAATGGTATAAGGTACAAGAGGTCAAATACATTCCACAAATAGCCAATTCATCAAACTGTCCAGAACTTCGCCAAATGAGATGTACTGGGCTCAGTTAAGTGGGAACTTTTCGAAACTAAAAAGAAAGCAAACGGTGCCGATGATTTCAAGAGAAAATGGAGAATCGTCACGGCGGGCGGGTCTGAGGATACCGTACGGAACCTGATGGTGGATGTACCACAGAAAGTTCGGGAATTTTACAGAAAGAAGGATTAACATCTTAATGAATTGTTTCTAATGTAGATATAACTATATTATTGTGAAATACACAATCGATTTCGTTGAATGATGTGTAATTTTTTTTTCTGCTAGTATTTTCGGATCCGAAATTTAATGTGGACGGGCTTTAAAATGCATGTTGATGTCTATGTGTACTGGCACAATCATTCGATCAAAGTAGGTTTCCAAGTGCGTCTGTAACGAATTTTCAAGTACTTCAAATTGTTTTAACAGGTAGTTGAAGAAAAGTGTGGTATAATGTAGTAATAATCGCAACTTGCATCTCGAGACGAATGACCCCTAAGGTTAAAGACATACGGAATCAAGTCCCTATCACTTCAAAGTTTTCTGAGCACAAACCTCAAATACTATTAGGACTTCAGGTATAAGATTTTCAAGAATCGTTTGCTCCTCTGGAGCATCCATTAGTTAGCAACTTCAGCGTTGTTTGTTTTGTTTTGTTTGTGTTTTTTAGTCTCAAAAATCGTGAAGTGGTATTTATCCTAACCATATGGGAAAAGGACTCCCTACAGTTTCACCTTAAATTCCTGCCAAAACCAATAAAAAAAAACTCGCTCTAAATCATCAAATCTCTACCCAAATCCATACTTATCGTGGACCAATACTTTCAGCTCTGCAAAAACTTCTGTAATATGGCATGGATAAACGCTAGCGTATCTCCGTTTAAGAACAATCTCTCAGGTTTCCGAATCTACCTCGCTTACCTCCTTCATTCTGATCAGTATTCAAATTACTTTCGTTAGCCTTGAAAACCAGTCTCGTTACATTGAGGCCAGGTTCATGGTTCTAGACATGTAACAACGTTGTTGCAGACGCTGTGATTGGAGTATGGCGCGGTGTGTATGCGAGCTGAAACTGAAAGTTGCTACCTCAATAAAAACTAGCACACACGTAGCTTTTTTCGCCCATGCTGCAATGCACCAGCACCGACTGGAAAGGAACGATAGTGCAGTCAGTGTCATATCAAGTGTCACGGTGGGTAATTTATTCAAACAATTTATCACCCTCTCCCCCCCCTTCTCGTGCTTTTTCGACCCAGTTGCACCGTAGCTCTGCAATGTAGTCGGTGACTGCATTAACAACGGACGCTAAATGGAGGCGCACAGTGGCACAATTCTGAAAAAAGACGGTCAAAAACATTTACACCCTTTTGTCATCATTTTTTCGAGTAGGTGTCTTCAAAAGAGTTGCTCAAAATGTTATTCCGCATCTTTTGAAAAAACACGCCTAACCTTTCATAAGGGTTTAACTACACTTTCGAATTCTAACTTTTTCCAACACCGAGATAACGGGTTATCATCTTCGACAAAGTTGTAGAGCAGGTAATTTTAAAAAAAGTTGCTGAATACACTAAGTTTCTAGAGCCTAACGTTAAAGAGATATAGACGGTTTTCTTTCAGCACTACCTTAAAACTGGTACAAAGATTTTTCTGGGTAACCTTCAGTATCAAACGCTGAAAATTTCAGAAGTACTAGTTCATTAGATAATCTTTCAAATTTAATCGGTTTGAGACCATGCCAGCACCTGCCCAGCTTTCTTCAAGTTTGTTGAGCATTACGTCACATACTGTTGCTATTCATACCATTTCAAAATAAGGATTTACTAGGTATCCTTTAGTACCCAACGCTGAAAATTTCAGGATTACTAGTTCATAAAATATTCTTCCAAATAAAATTAATTTAAGACCCCGCCAGGACCCGCATATATTTTTTTTTAATTTCTTGAACATTACGTTACATGTGAAATATAAATTGGCTAATAACCTGTACTATTTCAAACTGACGTTCTACTAGGTACCCTTCAGTACCCAACGCTGAAAATTTCAGGAATAGTTTTTCATAAGATAATCTATCAAATACAATCTGTTTAGACCCCGCCAGGACCCGCCCACCCTTTTTGAGGGGGTTGATTATGACGTCACACAGACACTTCAATCACCATATATCAAAATGTGGTCATCAAAGAGCTTTGTTGTGTTCAACAAAAATGTTTATTTTGATAATTTCTACAGTTTCTTAGAACATATTGAAATCCTCAAATTGGAACAAAGTACTAATTATCTCAAAAAACCAGTTTTTAGGTGGTGCTGAAAGAAAACCATTTATATCTCTTTAACTTTAGACTCTAGAAACTTAGTATCTTGGGCAATTTTCCTTAAAATTACCTGGTCTACAACTTTGTTGAAGACAACAACCCGTTATCTCGTTGCTGAAAAAAGTTAGAATATGAAAGTGTAGTTAAGCCCTTATAAAAGATTAGGCGTGATTTTTCAAAAGATGCGGAATAACATTTTGAGCAACTCTTCTGAAGACACCGACTCGATAAAATGATAACAAAAGGGTGAAAATGTTTTTAACCGTTTTTATTCAGAATTGTGCCACTGTGAGGCGTCGCCAAAAACTGAAGACATGCTTATGAAAGCATTGCAAATGTTTGTCCACTCTTATCGCAAAAGCTGTACTTGTTCATGTTGCTTGGATTTATGCAAATAGTTCTTTGTTGGGACATTCTTTACTACAGCGGCATTAGAATTCCGGTTTGGGAGCTCAAGGCTAAGGTACCCATATGTTCGAATGTAAAAAGACGACCTTCTGTCCATACATGCGTGATTTAATTGCCACCATTAAAAATAGTAGGTTTACCAAAACGACGCATTTGTTCAATCCAATCGTCTTCTATAATCACGGTGTGGATGGCATTTTAATTTGCGGTGACTTAATATTTTTGTCATTCTATTTGATTAAATATCGTGCACATGAACAGTACATAAATGGATGAAGTCATAAATTTTCTACAAATTCCATTTCAATTCGGCAATTACAGCACAATTTAACTGTCGACAATCGTGCAATCTTAAAACATTGCGATGAGCTTAGTTTGCAAAATCTGGCAAAAGTATTTCCAAGTTTGAATTTTTTATTTATTTCTCCCAAGAGAGACAACAAAATAAATTAAATTCATACATACTCATGCAACAATACAAACTGTAAGTAGGATACGAACAGATCAACTGTCACATAAGTAGCCTTAACAGATACGCGCAATTAAGAAATAAATGTCACGCAACATTCACTTTAACATTGATCTTGATCTCGTCCTCCATGAGAGAATAATGAAGGGAAAACTTGACGCTGCTCAGACATCATGCATAGCTGCTGGAGGCATGTTGCATTCTTTTCAGCATCATCAGCACCGCTGTGGTGTTTTACCGTCAGATCGTACAGATCGAGAAACAAAAACTGGTAATTACACCTCATGTAATCGTGTCTACTTGCAGCTGGTAAAACGCCGATCTGTACATTAAGTGGGAAACATTACTCACGTATTGGGATGGAGGAAATTAGAACTTAGTGAAAACTATTTCAGCAGTGCTACAACCTTAATTCTCGCGTTAAAGGAAATTCAATGATCTGATCAATTTGTGGTTTGGGTAAATCGTTGAAATATGCAAATGTTTGGTAATTTATTGGTAGATGAAAAATTGTTCTCATGGTTAATGAACATAAACTGCCTTTATGGAATATAGGAATATAGCGTGTAACTTGAGTCTATCATTGAACGTTAATGATGAGTAAACGATCTGCCTGAGGTGTTATCATATCTCACAGGGAGAAAAAAATCGTAGTTCAATAACGATGCCGATACTTATATGAACACTTATAATTATACCATGAACGATAATTATGTCTGGCAAATAGATACGTCCCAAGTATTTTTATGAGAAAAACTACAGAGCTTTTGTTGCAATAATTCGCCTTCATATAGTCATCAATAATAATATAGAGATCAACTACCAACCCATTGGATGACATGATCTATTGTTTTGGTTGTGATACTAAGAGGTTTAGTAAACTCAGTTAAGTTTGTAACAACAAATATTCTTGTACCTGATGTGAATTTATCAAGCAATTGATAATTGATGATCAATCGGTAGATAAACACGCCCAGTGTTTGTGAAAGATGTCGGACAAATTCAAATGTTCGTGTTACTGCAGTCTTGAATTGTTGTTGCGAATATATTCTCCATTTAAACAAAAACATAATTTACATAATTATCCAAGGTTGCTAATATCATTGTTCAATATCGCAATTTATAGATAGTGTCTAAAAGACACGCGTTTCTCAATCTAAGGATCGCCGAGTACCCTTTGGGGGGAAGTCGAATATTAATCGAATTGGTAGAATGTTATGAATCCTAATGTTAATGAAGGCTCTCAATTTATAACTGTGGAAGTGCATTTGGAACACTAAGTTGAGAGCAAGCAATAAGCTAATTGCGAAATTAATGAGCTTGAATCGCTAAGAAATAAGAAGAATAATGTTATGAAAATTTCTGCAAAATTAATGTAGGGTATGTGTTCCTTGACTCAGCCTAATATGCAACAATCGATTACATTTTTCATTGTTACTCATAAAAGTATTTGAGCTGGAAACAAAAATTTAACTAGCTATACATTTCCGAAGATATGTTTAATAAGCCATCTGGTAGTTTTTATCACGAAAAGTTACACAACTTATTTTTATAAAGTCAGAAACTTTCGAAGAATATGGATTTAATGTCGGTCTATGGGTACCAAATTGGGTCTAATCATGGATGCAAGTTCGTCCCATTCGATTGATTTTTATAAATACTGCAATCTTCGTACGGGTTTCTTCCTGATTTTCTGATTCAAAGCGTTCCAGCTGTATTCGCTCTACCCAACGAAACAATTTCACAAATCCAACTATACGTAAACTGCAGGAAACAGTGAGTGGATTTAGACATATGGTTTAGCGGTCATTCGACCATAAAAGACATTATAATTCACTCTACACAGATTTTGTTCCTTTAATTTGTATTGAGATGAGCCATATGAACAACAGCCAACCGGAACTCAGACATTTGTATAGTAAATGTTACCAATAGCAACACTTTCATCACGCTTTTCTTACAACAGGCCATAGTTGGGAACATAGAAAAAAATATGTCCCTAACATTGGGTCTACCGTTTGCTTGTCCGAATCATTGTTTATTTTTACTAATGTGCGAGCTAGTTTATAAGATGTGACTATATTATGTTCATCCTGGCAGCATTATTCGGTTTATAGGTTCACAATTCAGCACAATTTAGATCATTCGAAGATCGTATAGATAATCTGTTCAAGCTTAACCATGTAAAGTCATGGTGTCTCAAAAAATCAATAAAATCGAAAACTGCCCAGCGAAGCGAACTACTAAATTGATTCAAATGTCTGCAATTGCTTTGAAATAAATCGGTCATGCTGATAGCAACATGATTTTGTTGCATTATCGAAGAAATAATGACGTATTTGGTACATAGGCCGAATCAAGAGCTAGGCTAACATTGTCCCGTACCTAAATAAAATTGTGTTGAAATTTGCTGGTTCACATTGTTGATTGCGGATATGACGTTCCATTAGGAACGCACCTGCATCGTTATGTTTGGCGAAAAAAAACCGTTTGGGGCCGCTTGTCATTGGCGTAACTACTAGGGGTGCCTAGGGAGCTAGGCCTCCTCCAAAATTTTGTAGCACCCCCCCCACGAATTCGGAAAAAATCTTTCTAGTTTTTTCTAGTTCTAGTAGTTCTAGGAAAAAATATTTCTAGTTTCTAGTTTGAATTGAAACACTATTCATAATCTCTACGAAGCTGTTCGATTTTTTTTCCCAGTATATTTAAGTTGTTTCCCGGAATACATTTCCTAGAGGCTATTTGCCCCTAGAGACCATTTTTCATAAGCCACTTCCCAGAATGACTAATTTTCCAAAACGGATCTCTGTCCTCATTTTTTTTTCGGAAAATGAAACCATTTTCCAGGGAATTTTTTGTAGAGGTAATTCCCCGGAAACTATTTCCCAGAAGCCATCTTCCGGAGTGACTAATTCTTCTGAGTGGATATCTGTCCTTCTGTTTTCAGGATTGATTGTTTTCGTGAAACTATTTTTCTTATGCTATTTCCCATACGCCATTTCCCATGACCAATTTTCCAGAGAAGAACTTTGTCCTTCTTTTTTCGGGAAATAATTACTTTCTTTAAACCATTTCTTAGAGCCCATTCACCAGATGCAATTTTCCTGAGCTGATTTATTTCGTTATATTTCATCAGGTAAATATATTTTTTGAATTTAAATTTACTGAACTTGGTGATAACAAACTTTATTAAGGTTTTAAATTTTAGTAGTTTCCTCGACTTGCTTGTAAAATGTTATTCATTTATATTGGGGGAAATCTGGCGGCACATGAGACTTACTTTTATTTAAAGTATTGTTAACCTGTTGAAACTAATATTTATCTTTTCTTTTCTACAAATATTTTAATTAATCGATCATAGTGACTCGTCCACAAAATTCGAAGGGTAATATCCGAAATATACTGCTTGTGTGCTCACATCTGCTTTCACTTAGTAGAGACAGAGTTCCGATTATTTTTTTAAAATGCTTCTCAATATTTTCTTGGAAGTTCTATCAAAATTCCCTTCACATTTCTAACAACAGTTGTTTTACAATTATTCTTAAGATTCATTTAAAGAATTTGATTTTCAATCAAAAGGTTCTATTTTGAGCTGAAACAGTTCCTAGAATACACTGGTGACGAAAATATCAAATACATATACAGTTTTTCATACAAAATTGTCATATTTGACATTCTCTATGTCAGCACTCAAAGGATGGATTAAGCTGTTTATAAATTTTGAAACAAAATGTTCAAAATAGAACCTGATGCACCAGCTTAGAAAATTTTAAAAACATTTATTTTCTTTTACGAAGTACAAAAATTTCATATGAATGAATAATTTTACGAATTCATTCTTGTAGAACTTTTCAATTATAAATTATTTAAAGACTAATGTTTTGCCAAATCTTCTATCATGGCGAATCTGATGCCATTACGGTAGATGCATTTGTTATTTTCGCCTATACTGTAGTTGTTACATTTTTTTGCTATACCTTAAAAAAATCGAAAACTTTCCATGGAATTTGGATGCCCTGGAATACTATCAATGTCAGTCAAATTTTTAAATTTAACCTCAAATTACCCATGGATGTTTCTTTCGAACTGCCGTATACTTCTCAGTAAGTTTTTGATGAAATAATCCTCGGAATTCTCCCTCAAATTTTTTGAACTCTCTTTAGAAATTTAGCACGATAACTTATAATTTTTTATTGTATTTTTCATAGAATTGCTAACAGAATTTTCAAAGAGTTATTTCAACAGAAACTTAAATCGAATTTCATCGAATGATTGAAAAATAATCACATTGCGGAAACTGAAAAAAATCTCTGAATTTTGAGATTACGGTTTTTCTTTATTTAGTATTATTTTGACTGGAGATATATTCAGTAAGTGCAATTAGAGAAGTAAAATTGCGAAGTTGAGAAGTTTTTGCATTTAAATTTTATGAAACGATTAAGAATTCCGTACATTCTGGACAAATGAACAAAATCAAAAATGAAAATTTAAAAGTATGATAGATTATCCATATGCAGAAACCTTTGACTTTTCCAAGACAAACATAGACAGGGAACAGGTTCAGGTTTTCTATTTTTTGATTAATTTTGATAGATATTTTAGAAAAAAAATAATGGCACCTGTTACCACGGGTTATTGGGAACACCATACCCCAAGTATTTTCATGTTAATAGCTGATATCAAAAAGCTTAATTTGAAAATATCACTTATCATACGAAAACCATAGGGCCGATATTGTATTGACCTCATATGTACTTCTCTACTGTTCTTTTGGAACACCGAGAATTTCGATGCCATTCATCTATCGTTGATAATTCCGAAACAATTGAAAGCGGCGCTAGTATTCTTCCTCAACTAGCATCTCCATCAGCTTCATCGAAAAACGATAGAAAGACAAATAAGAGCTTGGTACGCTTGAGGCAAATGGGCAGAAGTTAATAAACCATTATAAAAAAAAACAAGACCTGCAAGCCGAAGCAACTGTTGTTCGAGTTTTTTTGCGTAACAAAAACTTAAATATAACTTTGGAAACCTTGCGAGTGGAATTGAAACATGATATTACACCCAAGCTATAAAGGTTGCTCCAGGTATTAATTTCCATTCCCATAAGCTCAGCTGCATGCGAGCTTCTTGGCCATCAGACGCATTTAAAACTTCACTGAGAAGTACCATGACGCAGAACTAATTTTCAAATCTGGCAATTTTGAGCGTTGGGAACAGAGTTGTGAAGAAATCCGAATTAACCGACACAATTTTGAAGATATTTAAAACACGTAATCCAACCCAATCCAAATTTTGGAATCACATGGAATAATACGAGGTATATATTTACCACACTTGATTCTCTTAAGGCATCTCGACTCACTGAGGCACAGAATAGACCTAATATTCGATTAAATCTGTCCTGATTCATCAATAAAATGACTTGTCGCCGGCAATTCATCGCTCTTTCATATATTCCTATAGATGAAAAAAATCCTTCATCGCTGCCCCCCCAGCCCCTTCCAGACTGATTGTTCTGGCTCGCCAATGCCGCCTGTCTCCAGTTCTTCGTCCACTTGGTCAAACTTAGCTCGGAGAAGGTAGCTCATCAAATCTTCCAGTTCACTTCTTAGCATCTTGCTATGAAGTACCAGGAGGTTATCCAACAATTGTCCGACTCTTCCGATTCGTTTATAGTTTCTGTTACCAAAATTTTTGATCAATATTCTACAATTTACATAAAACACTGCTAAACTGGTTTGATTAATTTGTTATTTGCTTTTTTTTTATCATTTATTTGTACAGGCTCAATCGAATCAACTCTACAGAGCCCAGTTTCCATAATTATATACATCAATTATCTTAAAACTAACGTTAAGAGGATAGAACCAATTACTCACGTTCGTCTCGAGGTTAATAGGAATTACAAATTACGGATGGGAAAGAGGGTGGGAATTTAAAGTATGGTTTACATAACACATTAAATTTAAATTCTTAATTATCTACACACTTATAACTATACAATTTATGGTTTTTTTTGACTTGTACATTTAAAAAATAAGAAAAAAAACACACACACATACACAGATAAAAAAAACATACAGGTTAAACTAACGACAATCTAAGGCAAATTTAAGTCAAGAACACATAAATGAGTTTCATGTACTCCAAATCACGTACAGCCAAAATATTTCGAATTGGCACATTGAGTTGTCTACCTCGAGCCCGAAGGGAATGATAGAGCTCCGATCTGACTCCAGAATGCTCAGCACAAGACCAAACAATGTGATCTGCGATTGCTGTCACTCAACCCAACTCGTTATAAATGAGCGTTCAAAGAATAATGATTGTACATGAGGCGAGACAGCACACGAATGAAGTCTCGACCATCATCCATACCCCAAAACCATGATTTCTTCGATACCTTTGGGATGATAGAATGTTGCCATCGCCCCGAATCAGCCTTTTGCTCCATTCTTACTGCCAGCTGACGGCTGGCTGCTGCACGAAAATAAGAAAAAAAAAATGAGTTTGAAGGTGATTTGTTTGATCATAAATATCGCCTTCCGCCAGCGCCCACAACTTTGTAAGCGAGACCGCTTTCTACTCATTTCCCGATTGAACAATGAGGAAGGGACCCATGCGTGGTTGATGGTAAAATAACGCGAAGATAAAAGCACTTAGCGGCTCCTGTGACTCTGATGAAAATACGGGGAGTGCTTTACCTGCCTCGGAGGCGAATAGCCTCTTCCTGGAACTGAGACTATCCGTGAAAGAGTAGCGATACTGATCCGGTGTTGGTGAGGCAACGGTTTCTGGTGTATGGTCATCTTCGCACGCTAATTAAAGCAACATATATGGAACAAGGAGCTTGATGTTTACGATTGGCGCTATAAATTTCATTAAATATACCAAAGCCTGACGCTCCTCTATCAAAGATCCGTCAGTGAAGAACAGATTTAGTGGAATCAACTTGGCCTAAACTTTGCAGCAGATATTACCGGAGCAATCGTAGGACGATGATGCTCACAGGATTCCTGAAGCGCGTGCTTCATGGATAACATCAAATGAACCAAATTGTCGAAGTCGGAGAAGCAAACGCGATTGGAAATTTTCAGCAAAGGGCTGATATTCTGTGTTATGTACAAATGGTACGATGTCATGAAGCGAGTGTGAGGATTCAACTCAAGGAGCTTCTCAAAGTTTTCGATTACCTGGGGGTCCATAACTTGCACACCTGGTGAGGAGCCGGAGAGATAATTCTGAAAACCGATCCGAGAGTAGTAACATACGCCAGCCAGCACTTCAAGGCTCATGGTGTGAGTCGAGTGCATGCAGCCTAACGTGATACGAAGACACCGATACTGAATGCGTTCCAGTTTAATGAAGTGCGACCGAGCCATGACTGAAAACAAAAACTACCGTATTCCATGACCGACAAAATCGTTGTCCGGTACAACGTTAAGAAGATCTTGTGGATGAGCTCCCCCACCAGGTCCCGGTAATTGTGCAGAGAAAGTTGATCCTTGGCTGGCACTTTCGCTTCACATACTCAATATGGGATCTCCAGGTGCACTTCGAATCGAACCAGACCCCAAGATATTTAAAGGACATGAGAATGAGTTGTCGGCTTACCCCAAATTTGAAGCTTCGGTTGTGCTAGGTTATGCTTCCTAGAAAAAACTATCAACTCAGTTTTCTCCAGTAGAGAGATTCGATACCTAGCTCTAGAGCCCAAGTAGACAAATTGTCTAAGGTGTCCTGCAAGGAGTCCTGCAGATCGATCCATTGGGTCCCGTGACAGACACTACGCCGTCATCTGCAAGTTGTCTCAACGTACAGTTGTCACATAAGTCAACCGTCAATGTCTTTGACATAAAAATTATACAAAGGGGGCTTAAACAGGATCCCTGGGGAGACCCATGTAGCTAAATCGAGAAGCTGTAGAGGTTCCACGAGAGAAGCTCATATGTTTCTCTGACAGCCAATTGTACAAAAAGTTATTCGTTAATGGTGAAAAGCCACAAGCGATGGAGTTTATCTGAAAGAACTTCAACAGATAATGAATCAAAAGCACCCTTGATATCCAAGACAACAGAAGCCATCTGCTCTTTTAGCAATAGCTAACTGAATATCTGTGGAAAGCAACGCGAGACAGTCGTTCGTTACCTCACTCCCTACAGAAAACCATATTGAGTATCTGAAAGCAGGTTATTCGTCTCAACCCATTTGTCCAGACGGAAGAAGATCATTTTCTCGAACAACTTTCGAATACAGGATAACATCGTGATGGGTCGATAGGAGTTGTGGGCGGACGTGGGCTTACCAGGTTTTGAATGGCAATAACTCTCACCCGTCTCCAATCATCCGGTACAATGTTGTGATCCAGAAACTGATTAAACAAGTTTAACATGCGCCTCTTTGCGGCGTCTGGGAAGTTCTTAAGCAAGTTAAACTTGATCCTATCAGTCCCTGGAGCCGTGTTGCCACACGAAAAGAGTGCAAGAGAGAGTTCTACCATTGAAAAAGGTTGGTACAAAATCTGGACAAACTTTTCGCGCGAACTTGAGGATCCATTGGTCTGAGTACTCCTCGCTCTCGTTGTTCGTAGTTCGGTTACGCAACCTTCGCGCCGTGTTCCAAAGAGTACTCATCGACGTTTCGCGCGATAGCCCGGCCACGAATCTTCACCAGTATCCGCGTTTCTTGGCCTTTATGTGGCTCTTAAGTTCGCGTTCGAGAGCCGTGTTTACTTCGAAGTGCTCTGGTGTTCCGCTTCTACGGAAAACTTTAAACGAGTCTAACATTTTACGGTAAACCTCGGTGCATTGCTGATCCTACCACGGAGAAGGAGGTTTCCTGCAAAATGACGTTCCTGGAACTGGTCGAATTTGAGCTTGAAGCGCGCTGTCTAAGATCAGGTTGGAGAGGAAGTTGTATTCCTCCAGCGATGGAAGCCCGTCGTTACGGCCTCATCTATTTCTGTCCTAAACTTTGTTCAATCGATGTAACGGGTAAAATCATCCGTGACGTTGATGGATGGAAGACCGGTTGTCATCGTACAGTTCTCCCCAGCCTGTACCGTGAGAGTTAAAATCGCCCATGATCAAAAGCGGAGCAGGAAGAACCGAACAAATATTTGAAAGTTGTGTTTGGTTTATTGAGGCTTAACGAGGAATATAAATGGAAGCAATGCAAAGGCTTTTATTTTTAATAACAGCCTGACATGCGACAACTTCAATACCTGGAATAGGAGTAAAACTTACTCTATAGAAGAAGTAGCACGTTATGATCCCTAAAAGTATTCCTCCTCCACGTGAATCCTCACGATCAAGACGAATTATATTGAAATCATGGAACGGAAGATCGATTTTTGAAGAGAGCCATGTTTTGCAAAGAGCGAATGCATCACAACCGGTATTGTGAGCTAAAAATTTGAATGATTCCAATTCAGGAATCAGACTTCGACAATTCCACTGCATAACAGTGATCAAATCCTTAACCTCATTTGGAAAATTACCCAGCGAAGGAAATGATAGCTGCAAGGAGGGGCCACTTTATTGTCAATTGCTTCAAAAACGTTTTCACTGTACTACTAATATTAGACACTGAAGAAGTTTGCACATTGTAGACGAAATACGCGTATCTCTCAAGATAAGCAAAGTTGGAATTTAATGGAAAATACTAATTTCTCCTTCTCTTTTCTAGTAACACTTAATTATTAAGACGATTGTCTTTTGGTTTATGCAAACCCCTGATATATTTCAAGATATATTGTATGCACTCTGTTTTCATGCGCACATGGGAGAGGAACTCTCTCCCTTTTTGGGTTTGTTTTGTTTTGAGTGATCTCAGACGTTGCGAATCAAAACAAACCCAAAATGGAAAGAGTTCCTTTCCCATGTGCGCATCAAAACAGAGTGCATACAATATATCGCTAGAATAACTATCACAAAGCCATCAGTGGTACAAGAGCGCTTGCCAAACGTCACTTTTTGCCTGTTGAGGTGGCGGATTCGTCCGTGCCCCGACCTACCCCGCAGTGGGATGCTAGGCAAAGGGTGACGTCCTTGGTTCGAGTACTACTTTACCCATGCCCTTTCGCTCAATTTTCAATACATCTGTTCTATTTCCAACCTACCGTACACTGACCGAACTTTCAACACTTTCTCTTCATATCTTTCATTCTAGCAAACATTACTGTCCACTCTTGGTGCCTCATGGTGATGAGCGAACATCTCCTTCTACATCAAAAAATACTCGTTGAATATCATAATAATAAGTTATTTTGTTATCACTGCGAACAAGTTGATAACAAATCCTGTATTGTAAGCAAATTTATTGAAGTAGTATCAAACTATGTAATCAATTTGAAATCAAATGCTTATGCTAATAATTGAAAACAATATTTTGAATAAAAGTCAAATTCTTGTTCAAATATGCTGGAAATATTTATAGTTTTACAATTAAAATTATAACGTTCATAAAAAATAGTTTGTTCAAAATGATAACTAAATTTGTTATGCGATAACAGCGGAAATCGAAACGAAAACTGGAACAACAGAACTTATATGATATCGATTTGTTATTTTCCTTTGCTAGGGGAGAGCACAGTGTATCTATCATAAAAGGGCTCTAGGGACAAAGAGCTGAGGAGAATGGTGTTGAGGTATGCGAGAGGCAATCCAGGTATCTCTCATAGTATACGTGATTTGGCAAAGAAATACGATTCCAACTTTTCCACCGTGCGTAACATCCTTTCAAGAGAAGGATATAAGTCTTTTTGTGCCAGTAAACATCCGAATCGCTCCATAAAACAAAATTTAGTGGTCAAAACGCGAGCACGATTACTATACGAACCAGTTTTGACGAAATTTGATGGCTGTATTTTAATGGATGACGAAACATATGTCAAAATGGATTATAAAACAATCCCGGAACGAAAATTTTACCTGGCAACTGTGGTCGTGGGGATGTCTCTTCTAGGTATAAATTTGTTTTTGCTGATAAGTTTGCTCAGAAACTAATGATTTGGTTTACATTAAAGAGTGTCTGAAAAAGCGAATTTGACCCTTCATTCGGCAATACAAGACCAACTTAATGTTTTGGCCGGATCTAGCCAGCTTCCACTGATCTCAGGAGGGACTAGAATGGTATGCTGCAAACAATGCTAATTTCGTCGCCAAAGAGATTAATCCTCCGAATTGCCCTGAGTTCAGACCGATTGAAAAATATTGCGCAATTGTCAAGTGAAAACTTCGAGGAGGCGGTAAAAAAGTGACAAGTGCACACAAATGTGTGACTGTGCAGATCATGGTGGCATCGATCACAAGAAAAGTTCGTTGGAAACGGTGAAATGTAAAAACTTGGTATAGTTATATCGTTTGAAAGCTGAATACATACCCTTTTGTTTGTCGTTTTGAACCGTGTATTTTGTTTAGTTCTTGAGTTATGATCACATGAATGCGTCCAAATTTTGAATCGGGCTTTAAGGTGCTCTCGGGGGTATTGTGGTCCATTTTATTTCCTTAGTTTGACAGAACTCTGATAGCTTTCCATTTGCGACTTTTATTGTCGTCTTCTGGAGATGAGTCTGAGATGCGGCCATAAATGCATCAGTTGAAAGGTTTTTCACTGCCTCGAGTTGCGTTGCTTTTGAAACCATGTCTAACACACATATGGATCCATTAACTGGAACTACCTTCCTACCAGTTTTCTTTATATACATTGATGATCCAGCAAATTCCATCCCAACCTTCAAAAACGTAGGAGCCATGTTGACTCTATACGATGTTAGATCTCCCATGAATTGACAGATGAAATATAACAATGAAATGAAATAACAGAATAACAAAAAATAAACAATGTGTCTAACTCAGTGGCAACAAAATAAGTGAAAACAGTATGTGTTTGAAAATTCCAATTTCCTATTAATATCATTCACAATAATTCACTGTTAGCCAATTTCGAGTTTATTAGTTTGTAGGTGATTTTTGCGAGTGCATACATATCATTAGACATCATTCAGTCATTTGCGTACCATCTTCACGTATTCCTCCATATCATGTCTTGTCCTCACAACCATCTGGTTGGCTTCAACGGTTTCTCAAAATTATTTCATTGCGCAGACACAGAATGACGTCTACTTGAAAGATCAATCAGCATTCTATCTGCTGATTAGTATTCTCAAACAATGCCTCTCATAGCCTCCGTGCGTTGACGATCGCCGGAATAGGAGGCAATCCGATTCGGCTTTACGGGTGACTCCATTCGGAGTAATTTGCCTCACCCGGAATACTAAAATAACCGGAGATTGATAGCGAAAATGATCAAAAGAAGGGAAGATTAGTTAGAAGTCATGAGATGTATGGGGTGTTTTCCTTTAGCTCAAGTAATTTCTATTCAACGCGGCTGTGGTGGCCAGAACAAAGCCTTTGTTGTGTCATATTCACATTCAAATTCACATGCATGACGGCATTTTTGTGCCTTTTTCAGGCTGTTAGTGAACAGCAGTAAATCTGATTGCAATTTACGGCTTCACATTTACATCGTCCCTTTTAACTTACATGTTAAGTTAGCATTTGTATTATGATAGCAATGTTGGAATTGAATAGAATGCATTGGACAAAGCAAATTTTGGGAGAACATCCAGACAATCAGGATTCATATACAGTGACCGGCACAAAAAAAAACCCACAACAAATATAGACATTGAAATATAACTTGCTACTTTTCAAGAAAGTCGCGATATTGATTATTATACCCGTAAAATATAAACCAGGACTTTATATTGCCTTCGTTGATGATCGTTATTGCAAATTTTCAATAAGACAGGTTTAACATTAAAATGCATTTTAACCGGTATGACATGATAAGACAATTCAGCAACGAAACGTTTTTCAATGTCAATGATATTCTGTAATAAAAACAACAGTTAAAATTATCATTCCGCGGCTAATATTTTTTTATGTTGAGTACAACAATAAATCTTTATTGATTGAACATAAAATATTGCTGTTTTCAAAATCTGTCAAAAAACAACGAAAAATATGTGTTGTTGAATTAACAATACATTTTTTATTTACAAACGCAGAATCTCTGAACAAAAATAAATCGGAAAAATATCGTTGCCAACATTTTATTTCTATGAAACAAAAAGAAACAGTTGCGGCTATAATTAATGCTTCTAAATTGAAGATTTTTTTGTGTTTTAAATAAATATGTACTATTTAGATAATTTATTATTCCAAATAATTTTAATGATTTTGTTTCAGTTTAATTTTTATAAAATGAACAAATTAATAAACAAACAGTTGCTCTATGGGCTTATTCAATACACTAAAATTACAAAATCGGAAGTAAGGCTTATCATTAACAGTGTGTAGAAAAATAGTGTGAGTTTCTGGAAATGAACAATGTTTGAAACCAATTTAGGATCCTCGTACGCATTAAACCTCAAAGATTGCATATGATCGTCAAAAGAGCGACAAAGCACGCTACGACAAACTAATACAGTGCGTTGCAATCCTTTAGCCGTATTTATGAAATTTTGCCGTGATCTCTTTACTTCTGTGCAACAAATCAAATATTATTTGCATGTGGTAGTGAGATCCATTGCTGCACATAACGCTAATAACAGCTCCATAGCGTTGTTTACTTATCGTAGAAGACTTATCGCCATATTTCCTGCATCCGTTTCGTTGCAAACGTTTAGACGTAGTAACCTTTATTGCGATTTTCTTTGAAAGCTCTTAAGTTTGCTCAATAGTTTATGTTGTTTCCGCACCTCAGTGAGTATTTTTGTTGTGTACTGTGTAGTTAAGCAATATTGTTCATATAGTCCAAAACTAAACAAAAAACTAAACAAATCGACAAGTGCCAATACCACCTCGGTCTTACGCACCAAGAGTGGCCCAAGCAATAGGGCCGGCCCCAGTAACGAACGGGATAACAAGAGGGGAATGAGTGACGACCTCTCCCCAGAGAGAGCAGAGGGAACTCCTCGGCGAAGGACCAGAAAAGGAGAGATAGACCCCCAGAAAGAAAAAGCGAACCGAAGCCTGGCTTGAAAGTGTAGTAACCGCGATGAGGCCTTCATCGTTAAAACCGAAGAGTCTAAATACTCCCAGGTTCTCAAGACGATGCGTGGTGCGCCAAACTCGCGGATCTAGGCGCCGTGTGAAATGATGTTTGAGCTCAAGAAGGACACTAAGCTGAAGAGCACAGAATACAAAAAGCTAGCCGAACAGGCCCTAGGAGCGGGAGTGGAGGTACGTTCCCTTGCCACGTTTGTACTTCTCCAATGTAAAAACGTGGACGAGATGGAGGCAGACACATACTGGAGGCTGTAGAATTCTCCTCGGTCATCAAGGCTCAGTGTGGAGTAGAGGTAGCCACAACAGCCATACGGAATAGGCCACAAGGCCCGGAACTGCAAGGAGCCCCTGGGAAAGTGCTCTGGGAAACCAGACGACAAGCACGTTACGGGAGGGCTTCGCGGTCGCTTAAGTGAACGGAGTGTTCATTTTTACATGCTATGCGCCGCCAAGATTTCACAAATGGTTTATCAGATGTCCACGGAGCTAATGGAGGGTCTATTAATTATGTCACGCAAAAAAAATTGAAGGTCCATCCAAAAACCGTGACAGGGGGAGGGAGGGGTTAAAAAATCCTTTTTGCGTGACACAATTTATGGCCGTTCCCTAACTGGCCATAACCCGTTGGCAGTTGCAGGCGACTTCAACGCCTGGCCGTCGAAGTGGGGCAGCCGCTTTACTAACCCCATGGGGCCAGATGCTGCTTGAGGCTCTGGCCAGGCTCTACGTAGACCTGGCCCACGTAGGAACCAAAAGTTCCTACCGTAGAAACGGAGTGGAGTCGATCACCGCCCGGAATGTTCAGGGTGATGATGCAGAGATGTTTGGACGAAGGTGTGTTCCCAGGACGCCTAGAAAATACAGACGCTAGTATTGCTACTGAATACAGAGAAGCCACCAGAGGATACAGCATACTGTCCGATATGCTTGTTGGACACGACGGGTAAGGTGTTGGAGAGGGTTATCCTCAACAGGTTATCGAAGTATACAGAGGGTACAGATGACCTGTCCCACAACCAGTATGATTTTCGTAAAGGGAAGTCAACAGTGTCCACTGTTCGCCATCAGATCCGTTACCAAGACGGCAGAGGTTGCAATTCAATGTAAGAGGCGAGGAGTTCACTACTGTGCAGTAGTCACCCAGGACGTGAGAAATGCATACTCGCTCCAACGCCTCTGGGTCCCTGGGTACCTATATAGAATTCTGGGCAATTACTTCCGGAATCGGGTACTGCTATACAACACAATGGCGGAATAAGGTCGTGTTCAAGTCACCGCAGGAGATTCGCAAGGTTCAATCCTGCGCCCGATGCTCTGGAACACGATGTATAACGAAGCGTTGACATTGAAGATTCCAAACGGGGTAAAGATTGTTGGCTTCGAGGATGACTTTATCCTAGAGGTCTACGAAGAATCCATAACGAATGTGGAATTAACGGCCTCGCAATCCATCGATATTGTCGAGGGATGGATGCGCCACAAGACGGACATCACTGTCGTCAATAATAAAACATCGGAACAAAGAGCTACGATTATTGCTGATGATTGCACTATCACCTCAAAGCGGTTCCTGAGGTACTTGGGGGTTATGATCGACGGCAAGCTGTCCTTTAGTAACCACGTCGACCACGCCTGCAAAAATCATCCGTGGCTATATCGGCATTATCCCGCATGATGTAGAATAGCTCAGCGGTACAGGGAAGCAAGCAGTACTCAGAGCTACCTCGGCAAGCTCGAAAGTACCCACAGGCTGATGTGCCTGAGAGTGGTCAGCGCAACGCGGTGTCACGCAACGTGGAATGCGTTTTATCGGGGATGATGCCCCTCGGCATCATCATAAAAGAGGACATAGAGTGCTACGAGCAAAGGGGCACAAGAGGTATCCGCAAGACTTTCAGAGTCACATCAGTGGTCAAATGGCAGAGGGAGTGGAATAGTTCCACCAAAGATTTGACATCGACTAATTCCGGAAATATCTGGATGGGTTGGTCGGCGACATGAGGAAGGTACTTTCCACTTGACACAGATACTGTTAGGCCACGGCTGCTCCAGACAGTATCTGCAAAAGTACTGGGCACGCCAAGTCTTCCGCGTGTCCAGTATGCCCGGAAGCAGAAAATGTGAACATGTGTTCTTCGTGTGCTCTCACTTCAACGACGCGAGGCCAAGACCCTGGACAATCTTGTCCAGAGAATGTGTCAAGAACAGGACACTTGCAATTTAAGATTAATGTTGTTCAAAAATACGTACATAAGTTTCATGAGTTCCAGATCGCGCACAGCTTAAATGTCTCGAATCGGTACATCGGGTTGTCTTCTTCGAGCTTTAAAGGAATCGTAAAGCCTTGATCTAACCCCACGATGTTCAGCACAAGACCAAATTACGTGATGTGCTTCCTGGTAACCTTGTCCACATTCACAGAGATTGTTTTCTCCCAGCCCAAAACGAAAAAAAGAGCGTAACGATTAGACATGAGGCGAGAACTCACAAGAATGAAGTCTCAACCCAACTCCAACTCACTGAACCCACATTTCTTGGGACAGCACCTTGGGAATGATAGAATGCAGCCATTGCCCCAAATCCCCATTTATACTGCCAGCTAACGAGTGATCTTTGACGAAAAGTAAAGAAAAATTTGATGAAAACTTCTAATGATTCTTCTTATGATTTGTCGATCATAAATATCATTTTCCAATGCGACCACCCTTGCAAGCGAGTCCACATTCTCACTGCCAAACAATGAGATGAGACCCACACAAAGTAGTAAGAAACGTGAAAACGTCCTCAAAGCGAACAGGGCTCTATAGAACTGAGACTACCCATTTAAATAAAATATTGAACCAGTGTTAGTGAGGCAACAGTTTAAAACGAAGACTATAAAGGGTGTCCACGATGAAATTGCCACACACAAAATTGATTCGCAAAATTCGAGTTTTCATCCGATTGCCATCAAATTTTCAGGGATTGAGAAATAACTATTAAACTTTATTTTACCATTTTACTCGTATTTTATTTACAGTCCATACGCAAATGCCCGCACCTTGGCCTTAACCCCGGCCATAAGATTCTGCACAACCTGTGAATCAACCGTTTTTTGCATGTAAACCCATACTTTCTTCAGTACCTTAGGTCGTTTAAGAAGGTGCTGCTTCATAATCGCCCAGTACTTCTCGATGGGGCGGAGCTCCGGAGTGTTGGGAGGCTTGAACATTTTCGGCACGAAATTGACCTTATTGTCCGCATACCACTTCAGCACGTCCTTGGAGTAGTGACATGAGGCCAAATCCGGCCAGAAGATTGTTTGAACGTTTTGGGCCTTCAGGAGAGGAAGCAGCCGCTTCTGGAGGCACTCTTTTATGTACACTTGTTCGTTCATCGTGTCCTGGGTCACGAAAGGTGCACTCCGCTTCCCGCTCGTGCAGATGGCTTGCCAAACCAGGAATTTCTTCGCAAATTTGGACATCTTCTGAGTGCGGACATGCTCGGGAACACTGAACTTATCCTTGGCCGTGAAAAACAGGTTGCCGGGGATCTGTTTGAAGTCGGCCTTCACATATGTTTCGTCGTCCATGGCCTTCTGGACAAAACTTTGGCCGTTAGGTGCAGACTTTGACTTAGCCACATCCTGAATTCGGAGGCGTTCACGGATTTCGGTTGAAGGCCCCAACTACGCGGTTGTGATTTTTGGTGTTGTATGGAATACTTTTTCCATCACTTCTGGGCTTCCGATCGGTGGTCAACCGTTCCTCGAACCGCTTAATCACTCGCGACACCGTGGAATCCACGATTCCCAACGTTTAAGCGATGGAACGATGCGAGAGATCCTTATTCTCGTGATGAATGCGCAAGATTTTATCAGGCACGAGCTGTTCTTTCGACTCCATTTGCGCGAGTTTTGATCACAGGACTTTAAAACTTGCAGGATGTAAATAATGCACTATGAACTAAATCCACCCAAATTTTCATTAAATTCTTAGAGCAGTTAAAAAAGTTAGAGCAATTTCATAGTGTGGCAATTGCATCGTGGACACCCTTTATTGCCGCCATTTCAGTGAACAAGGAGCTTGAAGTTTACTGGGGCTGGATTATGCATTTCATTGTAAACACCTAAGATAGCGGAATCCGCTATCCATGAAGGTTATATAAAAGGTCTGGGTGTCAAAAAGGGCCACTTTTGACAATGACATTAATATTGTCATTAAACAAGAAGGAATAAGAAAAAGGAATAAGTGAAGAGACAAGAAATGGCAGAAAAAATTCAAGCCCGCAATAAAGATGTGAGGTATAAATAATATGATCGATTTGTGGACTTGAAGTAACTATTTTTTTATATTTATGACAGGAAATCCAATTAAAAGAGCTTCCTCAACCCTAGCAGCACAGGTGTTGCAAATCGGTAAATGTAACTTCAATGTGACTCAATTAGGTCACAATCAAGTTGCTGCAACTAATTATGGTGGTTTGGTGTTGCTTGGGAAATTATTTCACATACAGAAAAAAAGAAGAATTACAAATTGGACGCAGCTAGGGAACATTTTATTGAAGCAAACTCTACCAATACCCATCTTGCGAATCAATTGGCAAATGCTCAGGAAACGATCCGTTCACTACAAGCCAACAAATCTTCTGGGAGAATTGAGTATGGAGTGATGAAGAGTGTTTAGTTGGGAAACAATCTGGGTCCATACAGTACCATGCACCAAACTAAACACCAAGATAATTCTGCTATCGAACTGTCGCGGTTCGTAACATCGACGAGCCAAACGCTGGTTCCCACTTTATTGGCTAAATCACGTATCGAAATCGACATCGATCTAGAGCTACAACTTTTTGATCCAGTTTATGGTTAGAAGATCCGGGTTTTTTGTATCTTCCTGGGAGTTCATTCAAAGAAGTGTTCCTCAAACTTGATTCTGATGGATTTTACACTCGCGTGAAGAACTCCAAACGCTTCGCCTATTATCGTATAGTTACACCCTTTTCACATAGCCAGATGTCCAAAGCCTCAATTGTAACGACTTTTTCAATGCACGACATTTTGAAAACGAAGAATGCAAACCGTGCGAAAGATGACAGTCAAGCGCACAGCATGCTATGATCAACACATTAAAACAATCACAAATACACGCGTACAACGCAAATGTACGTGGATAGCTTATTTTGGATACATTCTTTATTATAAAACACTAATATTGTCTGAAATACACTCAATCACTTGTTCGGTGTGGTAATTTTTAGCTATGCGACTCAAGATTGAAAACATAACAAGAAATGATTGGCATTACTTTGACCTCTCCTGAGATAGTTCTATTGCATGGCATCAATTCAGTAACTCAATCATAGAAAATTATGCAATTTGATGAAACTCCATTATAAAACTTTTGTCAACTGTTTGCGGCAAAGTGTCACCTGCATTATGCACTGATTTAATCGTTTTTGCTTTCAAGAAGCGCGTATTTTAATTATTCGATCCTCGTGCGTGAGACCCAATTTGGTAAAGTCAAGAGTGACAGAAATTTGCGTACTTCATTTCTATACTCAGCCATACAATGAACGCATACATATCAACTGATGGCCTCCCTCACCCACAACACCGGTTCGATAATGTTGTAAGTAGGTAGGTACAATGAGGTCCGCATGGCACAAACCGAAACAGCAGATGATGACTGACCGATAAAGGCGCTCATGTGTCGCCCGCTTGTATCCAAAATTTCGATTTCAATGTCAGCTGTACGCGTATAAGCGGACTAAAGTAATAAAAATAAGCGGCTCGAATAACGATGAACATAAATGTTACTTTTTCCTTCAAGTGCATCAAAAAATTCGCATTCGCCCCGCTGAACAAGGTTACAATACCCTGCTTCGATAAAAGCATGAACTTTCGGAGTAACGGATTCATCGTTTTAAGCCTCAACTCCGATCAGCTTGATCGTTTCATGTATTTCTCTTAGCGGGAATCCTGACCTCTCCACAGTCAAAAACAATTTAATGGGTTGAATTCCGCGAAGAATGAGGTTGCTTCTATCGACACAACGAAAAAAAAATCCCACTTTTAACGGCAAGCAAATTAAGGTAGAAATCTTCTACTGAAACGGATGTTACGACTCCGTGTCATCGAAAAACTTAAATCGTACCTTGCGTGGCACCGTGCTTGGACTATTTATTAAATGTAAAAACGTGCGCAATCGATTCGTACGGCTTTGACACAGTGCTCATGGCTGGCCCACAATTGATACGTTGCGGATGCGTTTGCGTGGATTTGACAGTTTTCCCATAGGTTTTCTGTCAAATTTACGTCAACGCATCCGCAACGTATCAATTGTGGGTGACCCATCAGTAACCGCTTATGACTCCTTTCAATCGTATGTTTTTGGTATATGGTTGTACGTCAGTACACGTCAATGAACGGTGTTATACAATGTGAAATTTCTGTCGAATTGATTATTGAATAGCTTGTATTTACTATTGATTAATTCAGCTAAAGAGAACAATGAAAAAGTCAATGAAGTTTTGAAAATGGTTCTTAGATATTCTTGAAAATTCATTTTAACAATTTACTTGTCAAACTATTTAAAAAAAATTATCAAAGTATTGTTGGAAAACTCACTCTTCAAATGTCCATCCATAAGATTGAAATCCTTACTTACATCACCGCCAACTAACAAACGCCCTTCTTCTTTCTAGCTCCTAGCTTTGTTATTAATGATAACTTGGCTCTGTGAAATTGATTCGATTGAGCCTGTGCATAAAATATCGAAAGAATAAAAACCGCTTGTCCATCATATTAAGTGTGGAATTTATTTAGTTAAAGCTCGATTCAAAGTAAATCTGGTCGCTCCCTTTAATACACCACCGCGTCCCTGGTGGTTGGAACAAAAAACGTTTGACAGGCATTTATTGATGTTTCATTGACAAAAAAATTGGTGAAAAGTTTTTCACGATTGATCGAGGCATCTCGAAATAACGGATCATGGAACTTGAGAAAAGTAAATTAATTGTGCACAAACATCATCCTTCGTGGTCTGCCTCAAAAATAGCAAAAATGTTAAAATTCCCAAAGTCAACGGTGTGTCTAGTAATCAAACGTTACAGGGATACTCTGAGTGTGAATAGAGTACAACGCATCTATCATGAAAGTGGCACTAGGGAAAAAGAGCTGAGGAGAAAGGTGTGGCGGTACGTGAAAGGCAACACAGATGTCTCCATACGTGATTTGGCAAAGAAATACGTTTCCAACTTTTCCATAGTGCGTAACATCCTTTCAAAAGAAGGATTTAAGTCTGTTTGTGTCAGTAAACATCCAAATCGCTCGCTGAAACAAACTTTAGTGGCCAAAAAGCGAGCACGATTACTATACGAACGAGTTTTGACGAAATTTGATGGCTGTATTTTAATGGATGACAAAACATATGTCAAAATGGATTATAAACAAATTCCCAGAAAAAAAATTACCTGGCAACTGATCGTGGGGATGTCCCTTCCAGGTATAAATTTATTTTGCTGCTAAGTTTGCTCGGAAACTAATGATTTGGCAAGGAATCTGCAGTTGTGGCCTTGAAACCAAGGTTTTCATCATATCTCACACAAGGACGTCGAAGGTTTACATTAAAGAGTGTCTGATAAAGCGGATTTTATCCTTCATTCGGCAACACAAGACCAACGTTATGTTTTGGCCGGAACTAGCCAGCTGTCACTACTTTAAGGAGGTACTAGAATGGTTTGCTGCAAACAATGTTAATTTCGTCGCCAAAGAGATTAATCCTCCGAATCGCCCTGAGTTCAGATCGATCAAAAAATATTGGCCAATTGTCAAGCGAAAACTTCGAGGATACGCTAAAGAAGTGACAAATGCACAACAAATGCTTTTCAAGTGGAATAAGTTCGCCGGTACAATGTCACCAGCGACTGTGCAGATCATGATGGCATAGATCACAAGTAAAGTGCGACAGTAGGGTGGGGCTTATTTGGAAAAAATAATCGGGCACAAGTTTTCCCATGTGGAAAATGATCTTTAGGGTCCATCAGATGACATACTAAAATTTCATTTTTTTCGTTAAGGTTTAGAGGTGCCAGAAATGGGCCTAAGTGCAAAATGTCGAACGGTGGCATCATTTCGACCAGAACAGATGCATCTATAAGTAAACACGTAATTTTGTGACCCTAAAGGGCGTAAATTTTGTCGGTTTTGCGGTATCTCTCAACGCTTTTGAGATATAAGCCTCAACAATGAATGTGTGTTTGTACTTACGCCAACATATTTGAACTTTCGCAAAGCAACATCTTTGCTGTACATTTATAAAGTCAAAATTATATACTGAAATAAAGCAGACAGAAGAGAGCAAAAGCCGGGAGATTTAGAGAGAGAGAGAGAGAGAGAGAGAGAGAGAGAGAGAGAGATAAAGAGAGAATGATCTTATAATTGAGAGTACACATGGATTTTGAACTTATTTCAACGTATTTATGTATTGATTAATATTGGACTCAGAAAATTACATGTCATGTCGAATACTGTTTAGCAATAGTACTCTTCATCAAATTAACAATGTTTTGGTTATGAAAATTCACGTTTACAATAAGGTTTTGGAAGTGGTTTTCGTTTTGAGTTATGTTGCCATTATAATCTTGAATCAGTCTGATTCCAACAAGTTTCTCGCTCAGATACCACATGCGTGAAGAAAACATATTTTAAGCACTGTTTGCAGCAGCCAAATTAATAGTTTGGAACTCTTGAAGCCTTGAGATCAATAGAAGATCCATTATAAGTGCCAACGTAGGACAAGTTGCTGAAAACCAGGCCTCAATGTACATTGATACCAGAAAAGTACAAATATCCAGAAGTCCTGAAGTTTCCTTCCTTGAAAGTTTGAATTGCGCTCGAAATAGCCATACTTTTAAGCTATAAATGGCATCCACCATTCACCTCCATTCCAGGCTGACGAAATTGCACGATTATAACATTAGTGCTACCAAGAAAGATTATCGTTAATTCAAGCAATTCCAGGTAATCGTCGCGTGGTTGGCTAGTCTGTAAAAAGTTTGTAAGGAAATAAGGTCAGCTTTTAATGG
Source organism: Aedes japonicus (assembly GCA_034211315.2). NCBI lineage: Eukaryota > Metazoa > Arthropoda > Insecta > Diptera > Culicidae > Aedes > Aedes japonicus. Next base: position 34,135 of record JASCZW010009028.1, read on the forward strand.
TTTAGCGGAAGATAACTTACACCAATGTGATTTTTAATGAATGATTTTTTTTCTGCTCGACGAGCTGCATTCAACGTAGAAGGATATGTTTCTGGAACACTGAAATTAGATTTATTTACGTTGGGCCATTGCTGCTGAAACTGCTTGAAAATTTTAATTTCAGGATCTGTTGATGGTCCCATTATACAGTGGTAAACCGATTGAAGAATGAATTCCAAAATCTGGTGTCGACACGGCAACCAAAGTAACTGCCTATTCGATTCGTTGCTGCTCCACCCTTACATTCTGTAAAGTATGACAATGCTTTTGATCTATGTTTTCAATTAAAAACAACTATTGTTAATCAGTATTCGACATGACACGTAATTTTATGAGTTCAATATTAATCAATACATAAATACGTTTAAATACGTTCAAGATCCATGTGTACTCTCAATTATAAGATCATTCTCTCTTTCTTTCTTTTTTTCTTTCTTTCTCTCTCTCACTCTCTCTCTCTCTTTCTCTCTCTAAATCTTCCTCCTTTTGCTCTCTTTCTGTCTGCTTTTTTCCGTTTATAATTTTGTCTTTATAAATGTACAGCAAAGATGTTGCTTGCGAAAGTTCAAATGTGTTGGCGTAAGTACAAACACACATCATTGTTGAGGCTTCTATCTCAAAAGCGTTGAGAGATACCGCAAAACCGACAAAATTTTCGCCCTTCAGGGTCACAAAATTACGTGTTTACTTATAGATGCATCTGTTTTGGTCGATATTTGCCACCGTTCGACATTTTGCACTTAGGCCCATTTCGGCACCTCTAAACCTTAACGAAAAAATCTGAAATTTTAGTATGTCATCTGATGGACCCTAAAGATCATTTTCCACTTGGGAAAACTTGTGCCCGATTATTTTTTCCAAATAAGCCCCACCCTAGTGCGACAGTCATTGGTCAGTCATTAGACAATAAGTCTGGAGGGGGCCTGCCAGAAAGATTTTATTGAAAAGAGTGATGAAAGTAGCGTAATTGTTGAGGACAGGTTGTTTTTAATGTTGAATCAGAACACGTTCAATCGTATAATTAAATCTATTCTGCGCCTCGGTGAGCCGAGATGCCTTAGGAGAATCGAGTGTGAAGAAGATATACCTCATATTATTCCGTGTGGATCAAATGGAGAATGGACTCACACGAGATGACTGTAGCCACCTTACTCGATTCTCTTGAGGCGTCTCAACTCAACTGAATATTTATAGAGTTATATTTAAACCAAAAAATCTTAAAACTACAAGGAACAACATTGAGTCAATGAATATTTGAAATTTATATCAAATTTAAATATCTTCAAAATCGTGTCAGATTTGAAAATCAGTTCTGCTTCATTTTACCTCTCAGTCATGTTTTTATACGTCTTATGGCTGAGAAACTCCACTGGCGTCCAGCTGAGCTTATGGGAATAGAATTAACACCTGGAGCAACCTATTTGGATTGGCGTAATATCAACTTTCAATTTCGCTCGCAAGGTTTCCAAAGTTATGTTTAACTTTTTTAGCGCAAAATACTTCGAACAACAATTGTTTCGACTTGCAAGAGTTTTATATTAAGAGCATCTGAATAGTGGTTTATAAACTCCTGCCTTATCTAAACGCGATAACAAGTCAGCTGACTCAGCAAACGGCATGTTGTTGAACCTCTTCTCCAGATGTCCTACAACATTGTCGATTGCTTGTTAAAAAAAAACAAACAAAAACATATAATGTCTGCATTGCCGGTAATCGCAAGTCAGTCCCATCTGAATTTTTATTAGATTTTAGTTAGCATCGTGAATCAATTTATCTTTGTCTGTATTTTGAGCTAAGCTATCCAAAATTATGCCAATAGCATGAACTGATTCCTTGTGTTTACCATCATCGATTTCAGCTTGCAGCGCTTCTTTGATCGTCGCATAGTTCTGAATTACTGCCCGACAATTTTCGAAACTGCCAAATTTAGTCGATTTGCAAGGCAATGTATGTAGACCGCAAGAGGATAAGCTTTTCTGATGATAGTTTGTACCCCGCGATGCCTGCTAGATATCATGCTCGCCCCATCGTAAGATTGAGCTATTAGGTTTAGCTATCAGCTCACCGAGACCACATTTGTCTTAGAACTGCAATATCACCTGAGCCAAAGCTCTTACTATCGTCATTTGTCTTTCTATCGTTTTCGATGAAGCTGATGGTTGAGGAAAAAAACTAGCGTCACTTTCAATTGTTTCGGAATTATAAACTTTAGAAGAATCGAATCGAAATTCGTGGTGTTCTGATATTATAAAATTAAGCGTTTTGATATGCAGCTTTTAGCTTAAAGTTGTGCCTTTCTGAAAAGTCTGAGAATACCTTGGGTCCTCACTAACCCGTGGTCAGGGTGCCAATATTCTTCCAAAAACAACTATAAAAATGAACTAAAAATAGTCATTCCGGAAATATGCCGTCTGGAAAATGGGTTGTAGGAAATGACCTTTGGGAAATAGGCTCTGTGAAATTACCACTGTGGGAAATTACCTCTGAAATAGAATTGGAAAGTGAACTTTAGGAAATAGCATCTATAAAATACGGGAAAGCAATAAATAAGGACAATGATCAACTCAGGAAAATAGCGTCTGGTGAATGGTCTCCAGGAAATGCTTTTCTGGCAATGAACTCTGGAAACAGCATCTGGATATTGGTTTCAGGAAAGTAATTATTTTCCGAAAACAAGAAAGACAAGGATCTACTATGCAAAAATTGGTCAAACCGGAAAATGACTTCTAGGAAAAGGATTCCTTGAAATTGCGTCTGGGAAATAGCATCTGAAAATAGTTTCCAGAAACCAATCAACTTCAAAATTAAAATTAGTTATCCCGAAAATAACCTCTGGGAACTGGATCTCGGAAAATGACCTCGGGAAAAGGCCGCTGCGGAATGCCGATTTACATTTACCGAAAAAACGCGGATCTTTGCGTTTTGGAAAATTAGTCATCCCAGAAAGTGGCCTCTAGGAAATGGCCTTTGAAAAATTGCCTCTAGAAAATGGCCTCTGGAAAATGAATTCAGGGAAATGCTTTTCCGTGAAATAGTTCAAAACAATATACCGATATACAATAGCTTGAAATTGGGCTGCTTTCTAAAGTCCTCAGGGACATCGAATTTATGATGAGCAGTGAAAAACTGGAGCCCCGGAAGCTGCCGGAAGTCTGCTTTTACATACGTCTCATCATCCATAATGAGGCAATGTGGTTTCGTCAAGCTTCTGTGCACGTGTTTTATTTCCCGTATTCTGCCGTTCATCGCGATTAGGCACCTTTTGGACTTTGTACGTGTGTAGTCCTTCACGTTTTTTCGCATCTTGCACGAAAGTTTTGGTTAGATTCAGTTTCTTCACCACATCTCGAACTGAACTGTTGGGATTCCTCTTGAAAGCTTGAACTACTTGCTTGTGATCCTTAACACTATACGGAGATCCATTTTTGCCTCTTGTTTCTTTCCGAACGATGGTCAAACGTTCGATTTAAAACACGAGACACCGTAGAATGTACCATTCTAGCTTCGTGCTGATGGCACGATGAGAAAGATCCGGATTTTCGGGGTACGAGCGCAAAATTTCTATGCGCCGCTGGTGTTCTCCCGACTCCAACTTCGCCACGATTGCACATCTGCCAGTGAAACTTACACAGCGTAAACAAATACACATTGAACTAATTCCACCCAATATTTCAAAAGAAAATACCCAACGGGTAAAAAGTTACTGCCATTTAGATGTGGTGCAATTTGATTCTGTACAACCTTTAGAAGATTGAAGCGACGATTTTTGAAACGTCAAAAAAGACCACGAAGTTGTTAATATCGGGAAATTACATTTACATTCCCTCGAAGATGTAGAGATAGAAGGTGTTGTGTCCAGTGCGAGTCTGGCTCGCTTCTGGTTAAAACTTGAAATGAAAACAAGCTTCTGATTGTTTTAAGGATTCGAAAGTTGCTTGTGTACTTGTAACTATACTGGATGTAAATCAACTTCATACAGCATCGTTGCTAGACGAAGGAAAAAGAATAATCAACTTACAGTTTTGTTTTGGGTTGACATTCACCGATTCAGTTCTCAGAAATGAAAAAAAATAGATGGAGACTTTTCTCAGTGCGCTTGAATGTGCAGAAGGTGTTCGAACTGCAAAAGGCTTGATCAATCAGCGGCAACACATTTCGTTGCAGCAAATGTGGAGAAAACCACAAAAGGATTCTTGCACGCATGTTTATGTTTCATCTTCCATATGCACTTCACTGTAGATCGTACGCCGCGCCTACAAAGACACCAGAGGTGCGGGTCCTCCACGTGCATAGTCCATGTTTCCTGGACTTAGAGAACTACTGGTCGAACCAATGTTTTGCATTTTTGAGTGTAACTCATAAAGTAATTGAACTGCATGCAGTATTCCGCTAGCTGCACATTTGATTCGATACGCTTAATAAGACGTTCGTTGTTCTAAGCCATGATGTACGCAATGTACGTGTAGGAATGTTGCTGTGAAAAATATGCACTTGAGATGACTAGAGAAGGATGCATATAAATATTGTGCTCTGGAAATATGCGCATACCATGTGATGCGGGGCCATTCATTTTTTTCAGATTCATATTATTCTATATTATGGTTTCTGATATTGATGATGAATGTTTGTACTTTAATAACTGTAGACGTGCATTTAGAGCACTGAAGTTGAGAACAAGCAATAGCAATGATAAGAGCAATAATCTAATAGTAAAGAGTGCAATAAACTGGGGAGGTAGCTCATCAACTCTTCCGGTCCGCCTCTAAGCATCTTGCTATGAGGTACCAGTTGGATACACACCGATTACCTGTCGATCTTCCAAGTTTGGAAGACGTCTGTATTGAATTATCTCAAATTATAATATTCCGCCTACTATATCACAAAACATTGTGATTTGTTGAGCGGATTGGAAATAAGGATAGCATTGGGTACAGGACCAAGTCTCCCGGGTTGGTGTTAAACAGATGAGCATGGAAATCAATAGAAGCATAAACCTGACAATAGGCGCGGAATGCTTTGGGGAGCTTATTTCGCGAAATCCTTCAATCGTGATTCAAATTGTAGATTACTCTTTGGGACGTTCAGCTTGCTTATTGCAGATATCGGTTCCAGTTGTGAAATGGTGTTTAGACTGTAGTTGTGCAAGTTTGCAGTTTGCGAAAATCAAGGAGCCTGCTTCGGGCATCGGTTGTGAACATTTGTGTCGAGGGTGTGTTGCGCAAAGTTTTGTTGTCGGGAATATCGCGTTTTCTATTGTTTCGTTTACCTATTGTTCGGTGGCGATCGAGTGAACAAAGAAGAACAATAAGGCTGCTTCCCGTGAGATGTGTTGATTCGTCAGGTATGGTGGGCGGGTGTTGAAGATCATAATCAATTGTGATCCATATTATTCGTTCGCCTCGCTTGGTTACATATCTAGGAACCAGCCAATCACTATTCCATTTTGTGAGTGGTTGCAACAGCGTCTGTACTATTGGTGTTTCTCATGTTTTAATATAAATTACCTTGTTTTCTCAATGAAAACCACCATCAAAATTTGTGAGTGGCCGCAATAGCATCCTTACTGTTGGTGTATATCGGTTCAAATCGGATATCGGTACTAAAATTAAAATATTTAACCTTCACACAAACACATGATAAGGAAGCGTATTATATATGTTACCACTAACGAATATCTTTATTTGTTTGCTATCTTTCCATGTATGTAAATGCGTCCCGCACAATATACGAGCGGTAGTGGAAATCAAAGAGCAAGTTGTATGACAAACTTACACTTGTATCAGTGCAACAACAACCAATAGGAGAAGAAACAGATGAGAACTATTCATACTTGAACTTATCAATTACAATAATCACTAAATCATTATTTCGTTTTCGTTTCAGCATTCAAACACCCCTCTCTCTGTTGCTTCACTTTGTGCCTCCTACTATCCTCTATATAATGAATGTAACACTTGTTGGGTCTGTTATCCAATCTATGCGTACGGCTTATTTTTCGATTAGTTGTTTTAACTAATAATAAGTACTCTCGTGAAAATCAACATAACTAGGGTAAATGGCCCATACCTCAGCCTAATTTGCAATCGTTTTTTTTTTTGCTTCAAATTTACAATTTTCCTGTTATCGATTCAAATATTAGTTGATAAAATGAGTGTTGTTATGCGTTTGGTCCATTTTATAGTAGCTATTATTATACCATTAAATATACTTGAATTAATCTTGCTCTTGAAAATCTATGCCAAGATCAACAGAAAAGGGAAGTAAAACATGTAAAAAAAGTTTATCCACCCAAACATGCTTAGTACCATTTTGCCGTGTACTGAGCGATTCCTGTCACTTTTTCGAATGTAAACATTGCATACAGTTATCCTTTCGTAGTGTAGAAGCTTTCGTGATTCAAATTTTCGTGTTCTCGTGTTTCGAAATGCCAAAAAACGCACAAATTTCGCTGAGTATCCGAAAACTTATCATAGAGCATCACAAGTGCGGTACAAGCTACCGTCAAATTGCTAATCTCGTTCAGATACGTAAAGATACGGCTGCCAAAAGTGTTCAGAAGTACAAAATAGTGGTTCTTTTACACCAGAAAAGCGATCACGGCGACCGGTGAAGACAAGTTCCCGGATTGACAGGGCTATCGTCAGAAAGGCGGAACAAGATCGAGGTTTGTCAGCTCCAAAAATTGCAAAGCAAGTTGAGAGTGAATTTTCTATCCATTTGACACCTCAAACAATCCGAAATCGATTGCATCTACAAGGTCTGAAGGGTAGAGTGGCAAGAAACCATGGTTGTCAGCGAAAACATTAAAAACGATTGAAGTGGGCTCGAGATCATATTACGGACAGTCGATGATTGAAGAAAGGTCATTTGGTCGACGAACTAAATAATGCTATTTGGGTCTGATGGTATCACACGAAAATGGCGCAGAACCGGTAAAAGTCTGAAAACCCAGTGTTTAAAGCCTACAGTCAAACATGGTGGAGGTGAGTTATTGCAACATCATTAATTTTCAACTAACTTAACTAGCTTTTATCATTTTTTTGTGCAGGTAGAGTCATGGTTTGGGGCTCGATGGCTTCGTCTAGCGTTGGAGAACTCGAATTCATTGACAGAATAATGACAAAGGAGGTTTATCTGGACATACTGAAACGAAACAAAAACTGAAGCTAAGCCGGAGATTCATGTTCCAGCAAGATGTGGATCCAAAGCACACATCGAAGCTGGTATCCCAATGGTTTAAGGAAAAGAAAATCAATGTTTTGGAGTGGCCAGCACAGTCTCCTGACCTTAATCCAATAGAACATCTCTGGTCTATTTTAAAAATTAAGGTTCAGGAACACAAACCATCAAGCATTCAGCAATAACGAAAAGTTGTTGTAACTGAATGGGACAAAATCGCATCAGAAACGACTGCTAAGCTTGTCCAGTCAATGCCACGATGATGTCAAGCTGTCCTTGAAGCCAAGGAGGTCACACGAAATATTGAATGATTTTCAGGATTATGGTGGATATACTTTTTTTAAGAGCAAATATTTTCTTGGAAATTAAGGGGCTTTTGATTCAGTATCTGTTGAAGTTCTTTCAGATAAACTCCACGCTTGGGGCTTTTATCCATTTTTTTGAAAAATTTGCTGTCAGAGAAACAAATGAGCTTTTCTCATGGAAACTCTACAGCTTCCCGATTTAGCTACATGGGTGTCTTCCCCAGGGACCCTGTTTAAGCCCACTTGTGTAGTGACAACTGAACGTTGAGACAACTTGCAGATGACGGCGTAGTGTCTGTCATGGGATCCAACAACGATTTTGTCGGTTATCGAATACGGTAGTTTTTGTTTTCAGTCGGCGGCTCGGTCACTCATCATAAAACTGGAACGTATTCAGTATCGGTGTCTTCGTATCGCGTTAGGTTGCATGCACTCGACTCATACCATGAGTCTTGAAGTGCTGGCTGGCATGTTGCCACTCTTGGATCGGTTTACGGAATTATCTCTCCGGCTCTTCAACAGGTGTGAAGTTATGTACCCCCAGGTAATCGAAAACTTTGAAGAGCTTCTCGAGTTGAATCCTCAAACTCGTTTCATGACTTTTTAACGTTTGTACATAACACAGGATGTCAGCCCTTCACCGAATATTTCCAATCGTGTTTGCTTCTCCGACTTCGGCAATTCGGTTCATTTTGATTTATCCATGAAGCAGGAGCTTCATGGAATCCCACAGCATCATCGTCCTATGATTGCTCCGGTAACACTTGCTCCAAAGTTTGGTCAAGTTGATTCCACTAAATCGTTCTTCGCTGACGGATCTTTGATAGAAGAGTCAGCAGGCTTTGCTATATTTAATGAGATTTACAGCGCCAATCGTATACTTCAAGCTCCCCGTTCCGTATATGTCGCTGAATTAGCGGCAATACACTTTACGCTAGAAATTGTCGCCTCATTAACACCGGATCAGTACTTCATTTTCACGGATAGTCTTAGTTCTATAGAGGCTATTCGCTCCTTGAGGCCGGTAAAGCACTCCTCGTATTTTCTCATGAAAATACAGGAGCTTCTAAGTGCTTTATCTTCCCGTTATTTTATCATCACCTTTGTATGGGTCCATCTCATTGTTCAATTCTGGGCAATGAGAGAGCGGACTCGCTTGCAAAGGTGGGCGCTATGGAAGGCGATATTTATGATCGACAAATCACCTTCAACGATTTTTTTGCTATTTTTCGTCAACAGTCACTCTTCAGCTGGCAGTATAAATGGAGTAAAGGAGATTTGGCAACATTCTATCATCTCAAAGCTGTCAAAAAAAATCTTGGTTTAGGAGGATGGAGGTGGGTCGTGTGTTGTCTCGCCTCATGTCCAATCAATATTCTTTGAACGCTAATTTATACCGCGTTGGGCTGAGAGACAGCAATCTCTGTGAGTGTGGGCAAGGTCACCAGGACGCGGATCACGTTATTTGGTCTTGTGCTGAGCATCGTGGAGTCAGATTTGAGCTTCATTATACCCTTCGGGCTCGAGGTAGACAACCTAATGTACCAGTTCGAGATATTTGGGCTGTCGGTGATTTGGAGTACATGAAACTCATTTATGTGTTTTTGACTAACATTAGCCTTAGATTGTAGTTAGTTTAACCTGTATGTTTACTATAAGTGTTTTATCAGTGTATGCGTGTGTTTTTTTCTTTTTCAAAAAATGTTCAAGTCATAAGAAAACCATTAATTTTATAGTTATAATTGTTTAGACAATTTAGAATTTAAATCAATGTATTATGTACATCATACTTTAAATTCCCACCCATCTTCCCATCCGTAATTTGTTATTCCTGTTAACCTCGCGACGGCCGCGAGTAATCGGTTCTATCCCCCTAACTTTAGTTTTAAGATAAATGATGTATGGAAATATGAAAACTTGGCTCTATAAAGGTGATTCGATTGAGCGTGTACAAATAAATGATTGAAAAAAAAATTCAGGGGTGACGGCTTCATCGATGACATTGCTGTCCTAATACAAAAAGTTTGACGCGTACATCAGACTTGACGCCAAAGCTAGCAGGAATAGACATCTGTGCGTCAAGAAAATAACGAAAAAGGAAGAAATTCACGAGAAAACAATAACGAGTTCAGCTCAACGGTTATGCTATTGAGGTGGTAGACAAATTCAAGTAACCGCCAAAAACGACACCAATAGACAGATAAAAACAATATTATGACTCGAAAACGTGACTTTGACTACAAAGTTAATCATCTGCAAAACATTGATTCGACCTGTATTTCTCTAATGTCATAAAACTATGGATACCTTCAACAAACATCGGTGTTGAATTAGAGCTTGCTCAAACAAATTTGGAGAAGCTATTCAGCTATTCTAGAAGAAACAGCTGAATAGCTTCTCCAAATATGCTTGAACAAGCTCTAATTCAACACCGATGTTTGTTGGGACGCTCTTGGTGTCTTTTTAGGTGCTGCGTACGATTTAAAATTAAGTACAGGTGGAAGATAAAATATAAAGTTGTAGAATTCGATGAGTAGTTGAGAGTACCTCCTAGAACCACCTAGTCCACACAATGATTGGTTGACTATGATGGGCTGGACACATCGTAAGAATGGCGGCTGATAGGTCCTCGGGTAAGATGAATTGATTATGTTGAAAGCAATTTTCTAAACGATCATGCGGAAACAAAATGTTATATGTTTTTCAAACATTTCGAATATTTTCCTTCTAATGGCTTTCATCGTGATCTTCAAATTTGTTTCCTTCGTTTCCTTCTATTCTTCATCAAAATGTTCTGTTTCTTTTCTGTCAGCTTCTTCTCCGCCAGCTTCATCTTCGTCATCTTCCTCTCCATCACGTTCTTCTTAGTTTTCTTCCTCTCCATCATCTTCCGTTCCGTCATGCTCTTCTTCGTTTTCTTCCTTATCATTATCTTCCTCTCTATCATCTTCTTTTCACTCATCTTCTCGTCATTTTTCTCTTCGTCATCTTTCTCTCCATCATCTTTCTCTCCATCATTTTCCTTTTCATATTTTTTCCTCCAATATGCTCTTCCTCGTCTTCCTTTTCACATTGTTTCCTTCATTATGCTCTTTCTCGTCTTATTTCTCGCTATCATCTTCCTTTTTCATTCCTTTTTATTTATATTATCATTTATTATCATATACTTCTGTTTTCCTGACTGTCCTTGGGATTCATCCAATTCACTTCTATATTCATTTTTTACAGTTTACGATAAATGATGCTTTCATATAGATACTTCAGCGACGCTCGTTTTTTACTTTCCGTTGTCATTGGCGTTGCACACAGCCATATAAAGGCTTTTAAGAATCGATCCCATATGTTGTCCTGGCCACTTCAAATTTTCTGCAGTGCCGGATCATGGGCCGAACATCTACGAATGTTCCACAAGACTTGCCTGTAAGTGGAGAAGATTTGGCGACTCAAAATGGCGTCAGACATTGATTTTCCGGCGTCAGACATATTTCCCGATTTTTTTTTTCTTAAACCGAAAGCCGCTATGTGGTATTCCAAAATGCCATCAGGCATCGCCTAGCGGCCTCCAGATGGCCGCCTAAACAACTCTGTCGAAGATTCTCGAAATACAGCTTTTACAAGACATTCCATATGTACAATAGTTTATTTAGTGCCACTTAGTGACTTAATTCCGTTCTACAATTCACCGAGCAATTCACCGAACGGAAGACCTTTACCACAGAACAACTTTGCTAACGACAGTATCTTTCCATATGGCCAGGATCTCGAGATATACTATGTTGAATTTATACAAACATTTCACATGCCAGCTAGTGCCATTTACTTGCCAATCTTGAATTATTATAATTAGACCACCATGAGAGAGTCCTTGCGCTTTCCCAATAAATGTTCCCAAGGCAGCATGTGAGAATCACAAGAATATTAAAGG